>JAJGRW010000445.1:739520-879970 GCA_025461045.1 Carex parvula | reverse complement strand
GAGTCTAGCATCTGCTGGTACAATGTCTCCCAACTTGATGCTGATGTCACCCAGGGGCGGACCCATAAAGGCCCAGGGTAGGCAGTGTGCCTACTCCTGAATTTGGATTTTTTTTTTAGACCCAGTGTATTTTTATTCCTGTGCCTACTCTTGGTCCAATACTGTGCGTATCCCTGGCGGCCCAGAATAAAATAATAATAAGCCTGGCTCCGCTGCTTTGATTAATTCATCGGCCTGCTGCTGCTCCGCTGCTTCGATTAACCATGTTTTCATTGGCCCACTTTGATTGATTCATTGGCCCATTAAATAAAATAACTTCACAATCAGCAAAATAAATTGTAGAAGGACGCTACTTGAAGACTTCTCTGTTCGCTGCAGGGAGACAGTGAGCCCAAAAAAAAAAACAAAAAAAAAAGCTATTCGCTACTGGAGTTAGAGAGCAAATTAAAAGAAAGACCTCGCCCTTTGCCTCGCGCGCCCGTCCTTTACGGGTCTTCATATGCAAAGATTTCAACATATGAAGACCCGTAAAGGCATTATTTGTTCACCGTCATCAACTTGATTTGACTAGTTAGATATTACTATATTTGTTGTTTTTTATATGTAAAAACAATACTATATTTTTATTTTATAGTCTTGTTAGCATTTTGTACAATAGCTCATGAGATTATATAGTAAAAAAATATGTTGCACTTTTATTTGTATTTTGTGCCTACTTCTGATCAAATTCCTGGTCCGCCCTGATGTCACCTGGTACTAGAACTGCAGCTTCCTCCTCAACCCACCTTCCACTCTCAGTACCTTGCACTTAGGGGCGAGGTTGGCCATGAGAGCGGCAGTGGCATTGCCAACACCCAAATGAGAAGGTGGGGGGGAAGGAAATGGGTGAATTTGGAAGGGGGAAGGGGGAAGGGGTAATTTTGGAAATATCAAAATATTTTTTTATACAATATTTTTTAGAATAATTTTAATTAAATATGTATATTAGATGTATAATTGTGGCAATTTCATAAATTTAATGATTTTAGAGTGGCAATAAATAATTTCATGTTTTAGGGTGATAATTTCTTAATTTTCATATTTTAAAGTGACATAAAAATAATTTTCTCAAGAGAGTTTATTTTGTGCAAGATAAAAACAGCCCAAAAAATAACAACTTGATGGTTTTATTCTAATGAAATTGCGATCATCATATTTTGTAGATTTCTGGTCTTATACAAATGAACTTCTAATAATATGTTTTGAATTAATTTTTATGTATGATAAGATTTGTTTGATTATTGTAACATTTAATATTTCGACCAATTATAAATGGTTTGAATTGTGTCTTTTTATATAAAAACAGTTGATCCAAGATGCTTAATATGTTCGAATTATCGTCTTTAGAACTTAAATTTACTATTTGTTTGAATTTCTCAAAGATAAATATAAAATAATAAGACATTTAAATATATAAAATAGTAAAAATTAATAAAACTATAAAACGTTTCGTGTCTTACAAGATTTTGATATATAAGTATGTATTGGGCAAAATGGATCGACCATTCGTATAAGGAAAACAAAATCCGGGCTATATTTTAACAATAATTCAACTCATGTTAAGATTATCCGTATAAATTGTTTATTTATAAATTTGGTTTTGAATAGTTGTCCAAAACAACATGAACTTATGAAATATTGTGAACTTGAGTTGCACGTTAGCATTTCAACAAAATATATTAGTTAGAATTATTATATTTTTAGCAAATGATTTGAAAGGGCTATGTATAGAGGTGGCAAGGAGCTGCTAAAGAGCGAGCTAGGTCTCACTCGTAATCATCTTGTTTGTGGATCAAGTTGAACGAGCGAGTTTGAATTTTAGGTCCCGAGCTGAAACTGCTGCTCAAGACTGACTTGTGGCTTGTTCGAGTGAGCCGAGCTGGCTCGTTACCAGCTTGGCAGATTCATAAATTTGTATATTTCTTTCCTACTATATCTTAAATTTTCATATCACATTTTATCAATTATAGCTTAAAACAAAATAACATTTATATGATTAATTATTAAGGAATACTCTTAATTAAATTAAGTGCAACTATTTTTCATACAACTAAATTCATACAAAAATTTCATACAACTCTTAATAAATTAAGTGCAACTACTATAAATTAAGTTGCAACTAAATTCATACATACAAAAATTTCAATTTCTAAATGTTGGATTATGCAATGATTTACTTGTTTGTTTGACTATATTTGCAAAACATATATTTGTTGAATTTTACAGTTTCTTGTTTTGAGATATGATGCAGGTTCATGAAGATATAAGCATCAATAAATATCAAGGATGCATGCACAAATGCTACACATATCAAGGATGTACTGCAATGAATAAAAAAAATGGACTAAGAAGACTTAGCTCAAGATTAATATTAATTAGAAATTTATGAAATTGGTAAAATTGCTTGAGATTGAGTTAATTTACATAAACCGTTACACGGTTATAATAGTGTTACACGGAATAATTCATATGCCAAATACATAGTGTAATTGATTTTTCGTTACAACGGTCAAACTAAATGTTGCAACGGAATAAATCAATTTCGAACCCCAAAACTTCCAGAGAGTTCCATTGTAGCAACCGTTGTAACGATTGACAAGCGTTAGGGTTTCCAACGCAACCAAATCTTAACTGGGACTAACTGTTACAACGGTTGACGCCAGTTACCAAGTTTTGCATCTCCCTCTATAAATAGAAGCAAAATCTAGGTTTGAGGTAATAATCTAGCCGCCCCCAATTGCAATATTTCGTATTCTTTTCAGATCTAGAATTCTCCATTATTGCTCGTGCACAAAACTTCAATATCTATACAACAATCTCAAGCATACTTCACCAAACTCAATCTTGTGTAAAAATTAGAGTGATTCGTGTGAGATCTCTTGTTTGTTTCAAACACTTGAGTCTTTCGTGAGCCAATTCTGTGCTCGGGCCGTGTCCCAAGGTTTGTAAGGGCTCACCGGTTCCACCTTGTATTCTTTTCTCATTGTAAAGAAAGGCACGCCATCAAAAAGTCGCAAAGCCCCGGAGACGTAAGCGTTAGTGCCGAACTCTATAAACAAGCTCTCGTGTCACTAAGTATCTCTTAACTCTTTTATTTACTTTATGTACACTTGTTTTATTTAAGTTTTCTTGTTTCCGCCAAGAACAACCTTACGTACAAGTTAGATATATATATAGATAGATATAATATATATATATATATATTAGGCGGTGAATATTAAACTTACTTAAGTATTAAAATTTAAAATGTCTCATATTCCACCTCCCTCTAGGTGCCGTAGGACCAACACTAAATTTATACATAGTTTCAGAGAATTAAATTTCACACATATCAAATCAAGCAAATTCATACAAATTAACTTAGTTGCTTATAATTAATTCACACATATTTCGTACAAATTATCAATTAACTTAAGCCATTGTTATGGAATTTTTTTTTTTTTTTTGCAAAATTTCGCTATACTATTTAATGAGAGTGATACAACTTCCTAGTTATTACTTGAAACGCCAGATTCAGACCAGCAAAATCCTAAATCATTGCTCAAAAAAGAATAAATCTCAGTATTTCATATCGCCTTCATTCGAAGTACAGCATTTCATTAACAAATGAAAATATTTCATTTCTCAAAGTAGTTCCTCGCCTCAGTCAACTAGTCAATAAAGGTGTTATGTATATAGCATGAGACGGTGTTAATAAGAAAAAAAAAGTTCTCAAGCACCACCAAATAGTTGCGTCTGGATGCGCCTCTTTTTTCCTCCCAGCATCCCATTTCAATGTCCCGCTACTAATTCGTAAGCTTCATTTGCACCTCCATGGTTTTACAGCCCAATTTCCCCAATATCTACTTCAACAATACCATTATTTTCCCCTTTCTTTCTTTTCTGAAAAAAAAGAATAAAATTTATGAGATGTCTCCTATTATCTTCCTAGCAGCGCTCGGATCAACGGATCCTCTACCCGTTGACTGCACGCCATAGGAAGATGCTATGAGCTTTGCCCTTGTGATCACCAATGAGGGGCACACTGCATGGCAACAGCAAGTTGGGTTCCGGATCCTGTCTTGTCGGATCGTGTCGCCACCAGTTCGTCCATCTGCCCAAAATCGATCCTTTTTCTGCTGCATCTGAAGCCTTCTCTGAAAGCATCGACAACATAACATTTTTCAGTTTGGACCCTACATCTTCTTGTAATTCTCACAATTGTGTTTCTCTTAGATTTCTTGGTTTTACATTTAATTGTAAATGGGGAAAGACATGGAAGTGTGCATGCGAGTGAGACAGGAAGTGACAGCACTGGCCCCACACCTAACGGGTGTGAGAAGGGTTTTCTTGAGCTAGACCCCACTACACGGTACATGCGAGTATGATTTTATTTGTTTCTCCTTTTTAAATGTTTTACTTACTCCGTACTATATATTTTTCTTAGAGTGAGCCTATGGTGCTATGCATAGCACAGATGGCTAGTGTACTACGGCTCAATATAGTACTTTTTAAAATCCTAACGGTCGATCCAACCGTTCAATGTGATAATCATATGAATGTGTACTTGCAAACTAAATTTTATATTTTTTCGAATTTTTTTACTATTTTTTTAGATAGGTAGAAAAATCAGTGTTTTCTGAAAATTCTAGACCATCAAAGTTCTACCTATTTAAAAATATAGTAAAAAGAATTCAAAAAAATATAAAATTTAGTTTGCAAGTACATATTCATATGGTTATCACATTGAACGGTTGGATCGACCGTTAGAATTTTAAAAAGTATCATATTGAGCCGTAGTACACTAGCCATCCTTGCTATGCATAGCACCATAGGCTCACTCATTTTTCTTATGTTCATATATTAACTGTTTTTTAAAATTTGTAATGATTCCTAGTTTGACGATCCTCTGGGAAAAGGAGCGTATAAAAAAGTGTAAATTCTTCATCACCATCTTATTAATTTCATGTCAGCAATATTTTACCATGTTATAACGCTTCATTTTGCAATCCTCACTTCTGTAACTCTGTTACCATTTTATTTTAAGGTTAGTGTCTAATAGCCTACTAATGATTGTATTAAACCAAGAAGATTATTACAATGTACCAGGGATACCTGATTTCCCCTTAATTTAAACTCTGCTCTAGTTGGTAAATAATGACCTATAACCAGTTCTTTGATATTAATATAGGAAAAATTCTGGCCTGTACTTTATGATGGAACCTCTTAAGTTATTCCTTCTGCTATTGTGGTATTAATTTGCTTATTTAATTTATTTATATTTGTTTTAAATAACTATTTTGTAAAATAGTTGGAAGGCATTCGACCAGATTGATGGCATTGATGTTGCATGGAATAGAGTGAGCATAGACCGGATGCTTCAGTCGCCAGAAAATCTCTCGAGGCTATACTCTGAGGTGCATTTTCTAAAGACCCTTAAGCATGAAAACATTCTAAAGTACTACATCATGGGTTGATGATGAGAAGAGAACCGTCAACATCATTACTGAGCTATTCACCTCTGGCAGCCTTAGAGAGCAAGTAATATTCTGACAAATCAGTTTAACTTGATCTCTTAAATTTGAGGTTTATTTGTTGAACTAGAGGCTGGCAGAGTGTGGAAATGGGTTGTGTTGTTTTCTAGAGCACCTAAATTTCACTTTGTTATTAAATCTGCAAACATTTAGTCTCAAAATTAATATTAGTTTTCATTTACCTGATTTAAGGCCAAATTTTGGAGATTTTACTGTCCTTTTTCTCTGACGAATTACTCAGTTTTGATTTTGAATGTAGTTGTTTGCCGATTATGGAAATATTATAATTTGTATAGGAGTGCTGAATTATTGATACCAATCAGTAAAAGTACATATTTTTTAGCCTGATAGATTCTAATTTGGTTTATAGTATTTAGTAATTTATCTATTAAATTTTGCACAATGCTGTACAACACCAATAACATGTAGGTATCGTAAGAAGCACGATTGTGTTGACTTGAAGGCCATAAAGAACTGGGCTCGACAGATATTAAGGGGACTAGAGTACCTCCATGGCCACCAGCCTCCTATAATTCATAGAGACCTAAAATGCGACAACATATTTGTTAATGGGAACAATGGGCAGGTTAAAATTGGAGATCTTGGTCTTGCTACCATGATGCTGCAAGACAAGGCTCAAAGTCCTAGGTTTGATCTGTTTATCTTTCTCATAATCAATAAGAGTTTTAAGGCTCAAAATAAAACTATAAAACTCTTAAGAAATGTTACAGGAACTCCTGAATTTATGGCTCCTGAGCTTTATGAAGAGGAGTACAATGAACTAGTCGACATATATTCTTTTGGCATGTGCATGCTAGAGATGGTAACTCTCGACTATCCATACAGCGAATGCCGAAACGCAGCTCAAATTTACAAACGTGTCACCTCGGTACAGATTTATATGAAAACACAAAATTACTACTTTATTTGATGATATTTTATTAATTACTAATAATTATTTTACAGGGAGTGAAGCCAGCGGCACTGGAAAAGGTTACTAACTTGCAAGTGCGTCAGTTCATAGATAAGTGCCTAGTTCCTGCATCAGAGAGAAAATCAGCTAAGGAACTTTTAAAGGATCCATTTCTCAATTGCAATAACTCACATGGGATGAAACACAACAAGGTTCCGCCTTCATATCCCCCTCCAAAATCACAAAGCGGTGCAAGTGTTGAGGAGATTCTGTTGGACATTGAGGCGGAGTGCCAGTCAGACTCGGTCTGTGAGAATATTGAAGATGACAATGTCGAGCTGGAGTTTCCATCTTTGGAGCTTATACGAACAAATGGAGACAATGAGTTCTGGCTCAGGGGAGAGAGACAAGATGAGAATACAGTCTTTTTCTACATGCATATTACCAACAGAATTGGTATGTAGTTATTTGACCCATTCTTTCCTACTTTGCAGAATTGGTTGGTAAAAGGATGAGTAAACACAAATAAAATTGAAAAAAAAAAGGCATCTCAAAGAGTATTTAAATTCTTCTTTATTATATTTTGTTTAGTTCCTGGGAAAAATGTCAACTTTGTGTTCTACTTGGACTCGGATACATCTCTTAGGGTGGCGGAAGAGATGGTCGAGCAGCTTGATTTAGCAGATCATGATGTGCCATTTATATCTGAATTCATAGATTATCTCATCATGTGCCTTGTGCCTGGCTGGAGACCCCTCAATGAAGAGTTTTCTAGTCTTGACTATACCTCCACTGCAGAAAATGGCTCATGCAACTTGGAAACCGAATTCTCAATGGAAAATGAGTTGATGCTGGAAAACGGGCAAAAGATGATGAATAACCTGTCACAAAAGAACGGATCAGATGACTTACCTAATAGATTGAGCTCAAACTCTACTCTGGTCCATGAGGGGGAGGCAGAATCCATCTTTGGATTAGCACTTGCGCAGCTGTTGGGAATCAGTGAGGAGAGAAAACCTGATTCTGATGGTTCATCAGCATCTATGCAGCTGTTGGGGACTAGCAAGGAGGTTAAAGCCAACTTTGATGATTTATCGACATCTACGAAGCCAGCAGGGATCATGGGGTTTGCAACTGATGGGGATTCTACTGTCGCAGAATGCAAACATGGAAAGGGTGAGAGCAGCACAATTCCTAACGGGCAATATCATGGTGTCGAGGCAATTGGAAAGGTCTTGAATGGGAGCACTCTTCAATGGTTAGACAAAGACGAGGAGGACGGCCTTCAGTCAGAGATTGATGACATCAAAGAGCACTATAGACACTTGTTTGAGGAGCTGACGAGGATGCGTGAGGTGGCGTTTGAGAATGTACGCAAGAGGTGGATGCGTAAGATGGGAAAAAGGCCTGTTTGATGCACATTGTTTTATTTTATTTCTCTCTTATAAATATGTTTAACATATTGATGAAATTGGATTATGACTGCCGTTTATTATTATTTTCTTTTTCTGTATATGTTGAACTGTTTGTAGAACTTTTTTTTTAATTATTATTGTAAATGTGGCTAATGGATGTTATTAACCTTAAAAAAAAAAAAAAAAAGTCGTTTATATACCTAAAGTACATATTTTCTTTTGCTTGCCTGTTCCAGGTGTTCCTACATCGCTTATACAATAAAAACCTTGGTTGCCATTTTATATTGTCAAATATATCAATAAATGTTTTTAATTCTTTACTATGAAACATTTAGATTCTGGAACATATTCAGACTTTTCAATATATGGTTGTGTTCCCTGGCGAGAAGGTGTCCTGAAGAAACTGATGGTGTGCTTGGATATCAAACGGGAGACACGGCCCAGGTCATTCCTGGCCATGCTTGGAGCTAGCTTTTATAATTAATTAAGAGCTCATTTCGTTTTCTCTATAGATTATGACTCCATGGTGGCCATTTCTTTTAGGTCCATGAGCTTTTTCAGCAATAATGTGCCATGTTAATTAGCAATGTAAGTGGGTCAATTTTGTGATCCAACAGTATACAAAATATCTTTCTGAAATTTATACTCTATAAATGTGGTCGGCCTTCAAATTTTATAAGATAAGTCACGTCAATTTCAATTCAATGCCGACTGTTTGATCTTCTTTTGCCTCTATATTTATATTGATAATGACTCATGTATATATTCTTCCTTCTTTTTTTTCTCATTTAAAAAGAATATTCATTATGTTTATGCTATTATGAAATTCTTAAAATGAAACGATAATATTCTGTAGAAATTTTCATGCAACTAAATGTGTCGTTCTTCATTATACACAGTTTTAACGTTTAAAAAATTATTTGTTTTTGAATTTACCACTTGAATTTTTTTTTTTTTGTTAGAAAAAAGGCTATCATCCTTTTTTCAATAAATATTATTTCTATAGCCAAAGTCCAAAAAAATAGTTATAGTAGAATTAATATAGACTGAAATTTTAAGCCGCTCTTGTTATAATTGTCTTGGCATATCAACTAGTTACTTCTACAATAAAATTTCCTAAATTATATGTTGCAAACAGCATTTTGTGCCCAAAAAAATTAATGAATTAAAACAATTGTTACGGCAAATATGTCGGATTTATATTTGCCAATATAAAAAATATATAACTATGTGTTTAAAATTTAAAATAATTATATAATTATATAATTATTCAAAAAAAATTGTCATACCCTACTCTCCAGCCTGATTCTGCCCCTGATCATCTTGTGGCTATATTACTTCTTAATTGAAAAAAAATAATAATCGACTAGAAAATAAGTGCTAAATGCACATAGTACATGATAGATAATAATTTGTATATACTTTTGGAAGTAGAATAAATGCCGAACACATACAGTAATACCCCCACATGATGTTCACATGAAGGCTTTCACAATAAAAGAGCATGGACCTAATTTCTTCGACTGGTACAGTTGTCATATCACGGGCCGCAGTAGCCCAACAAAAATCAATGCCATAGCCCATAGGGAACTCCATACCTCAAGGCTCAAGGCATGCTTGCTCGGTGTTGCTACTCTTGTTGCGGGTCATCTTCTAAAAACAATAATAAGGTCCTCTTTCGAAGGGGAATGAATAATGATGTCATGGAAATTCTACATCTATGGATTTTTATGATTTATTGTTTTTAAAGTTACAATTGTATATAGTTTTAATGCTCAATTAACATTGCTTTAGATGAAACGATCGAACATACAAACTTCTTTGATCAAAAGGATTAATTATTATATAATTCTAGTGTAAATCTAACTTTTATGATACATTTAAAATTAAAAAAAAAAAATCAACATGTATTATTATTCATGAGATATTGAATACAAACTTTTTTTATGATAAATAAAAAACTATTGAATAGTGCAACTCAACAGAGAAGAAGAAAATCAAACTAATCAAAATATATGTGACGTAGCATAATTGAGGAGAAGAACCAATTTTTTTATAAATTATAATTTTAATTAATCAGAAAACAGACTAAAATTCAATAAATTTCAAACATTATATTCTACTATATTTGTGTTCACATTATAAAACGAGCATAAATAAACTCTGAATGCTCGCATATTAAATTGAAACGCAACTAGAAAAACTTCGATAATTGTCCTTTGTTTTTTAAAGAATCAAGTCAGTTTCTTAAAAGGTGCATAGCTTAATATTCTTTATATATATATATATATATATATATATATATAGTATGGCTAAGTTACTGCTGGCAGCATTTCAGCCAGCTATTGCCGGGGCTATATTTAGCCATACGATGTTCAAACAACAAATCTAAACCGTTAGATGTGATATCTATATTAAAATCTACTTGGAGACCAATTTTACATTTTTTGGAATTTTTTTACTATTTATTAAGCCACTTTGAAAATTGCTGATCCGGGTGAACAGTAAAAACAGTCTGGACCATATGATCTGGAATTTTCAAAGTGGCTTAATAAATAGTAAAAAAATTCCAAAAAATGTAAAATTTGGTCTCCAAGTAGATTTTAATATAGAGATCACATCTAACTGTTTGGATTTGTTGTTTGAACATCGTATGGCTAAATATAGCCCCAGTAGCAGCTGGCCGAAATGCTACCAGCAGCAAATTAGCCATACTATATATATATATATATATATATATATATATATATATATATATATATTTGGAAAAAAAATTCACTTCTCTTTTAATTTATTAAAAAAAGTATATTAATTATGTCGTTAGTTTTTGTAGATTCGAACCACCAACTCTCATTATTTGAATTCTTAATGTTTTTTTTTTTCATTTTTCTTCTTTATTAAAAAGAGACGGAGATTTAGCCTTATAAATTTGAATAATCATAAAAGAGTCCTCATTTGAATTTGGAATTTTCAGCCTTTTTTTTTAAATCATTGTTCTTTGTCACTAAATTAAATGTTGGTTTTCTATTACTTTGTTCCTTTTGAGATGTGCAAATACAATCAAACTTTTTTTTTTCCAATACATCAGTAACTCGATATGAGAATTAGTCTTTAGTCTAGTGATAAAGACATTATTCTCTGTATGAAAAAGTGCATATTCAAAATCCGAATGAGATCTCTTGTAGATATCAAACTAGTTCGATAATTTGAGCTCCAAATTTATTAAAAAAACAAAAGTCGATAACAGAATAATGAAGTGTGAAATAAGAGAACGGAGTAGGTCCGATGCCCATCGGACCTACTTTTAGGTTTAACGAGCACGATAACCGTCCGACCTAATTTATTTGTGCGCACGAACATTGAAACAAACACGCACGAATGTTAAAGCGTTCTGCACGATCTTAAAGCAAATCGACGGTGATTAAACCATCGAACCAGATGAAGTTACTGGTGAAATAATGGGAAATAATGTGTGAACAGATGGTGAAATAATGGGAAATAATGTGTGAACAGATGAAGCTACATACATGCACATCATCATTTATTAGGGAAACTCGATCAAGGAACCTTCGACGAAACAGCCACACAGAGAATAAGCCTCCCCCACTTGGGCCTCAGTCCTTAATTATCAACTACGGATGCCAACGCAATGAATCGCGCTTACATCTCTCTATCTCCGTGGTCCCCACCTTCCTATTCCTACTCTAGAAGAAGCTTCAAAAGCCAAAAGCCATATGTATCTGTTCCGTCCTTGCATTTTGTCACAGTTGCCTGTTGCCATATTCTAAATTATTGTTAAGTTTCTTTTTAATCTAAGCCCTTTTAAAGACCATTATTTACAATTTTTAATTTATGAATATAAAATGTAATATTAGGATAGGACCTGAGCCCCGTCTTTCTTTCAATAAGAAACAAAGAAGACTAATTTGGATTATGAAATTCTTTTTGCATAGCATATATAAAAAGGCGCTAAAAAGTTATGAAAGTCAATTATATAAAATTTTCATGCTACATATAGAAGTTAGTTTTACAATATTAGTAGCATTTACTTTAAACTATATAAAAAAAATCATGTATAATTACAAAAAAATTAAAATGAGTGGGGTCTCAGTAAATATGGATCTGCGCCTGAAGCAGATAGATAACATGAAAAAACAGAGTCAAAGTAATTGAATAGGCTGTCGATATTCTGCAAATTAATTATGCTAAAGAATGGCAAAAATCATAGTGTTGCCCCATATTTACGAGCTGGATAAATTACATTTTGTTTATTTCAAACAGAACTGATTGAGTTTATCGACATATACACGTGTTGAATTTTGGTAAAGTCTTATTAAAAAAGTTTAAGGAAGAAACGACAATTGCAAAATCTTGAAGGGCTGATAGCAAAATGTTCTTTCAGCAACAATAATAGCACAAGGACCACGCAGTGGAGACAAATTTCTTAGATGACCAGAAAAGGTTGAAATAGTAAAACACCAGCATTCCCATCTCATACTCCGAAATTCCTATGCACCTGCATATGTAACTATCAACCAAACCCAACCCAAAACCCAACTCCCAATCCGCCTCAATTCAAGCATATACACCAGGCAATCATGGCAGATCAAAGCTCTCCTACAGCAACCAGAGCATCGTCATCGCAGCAACAGGAGGATGAAAAAGAGTACGAAGACCTGATGTCAGTCATGGTCGACAAGCTCGACTCAGACGACTTCATGCAGGAGCTGTCTGCTGGATTCAGACTATTATCAGACGAACACACCGGGCTGATCACACCAGTCAGTCTTCTAAGGGGTGCAGCCACAGCACTTGGGCTGCATGGGATGACGGCTGAGGAGGCCGAGGCAATGGTAAAGGAGGGAGACACGGATGGAGACGGTGCGCTTAATGAGGCCGAGTTTTGTGTGCTCATGGTGAGGCTGAGCCCGGGACTGATGGCAGATGCAGAGGCGCTTCTGGATAGGGAAATCGATGTCGAGCTCAACAGAGTTGCCTCTCATGGTTGATGCACAGGTTTTGATTACTCGGATTGATGATCGGGTTATCTGAACATTGTATGTCGATTGGGTGATAGACCATCAATCAATCAGATACTCGACAATTTAATAATTCATTAATAATATTATATATCTATCCTGTGGGATTTTGTTTGTATACCTACAATCTTGATTATAAATTATAGAACTAAAGAGGAGCTGAAATTTTAGAAACCTATACAGCTCTGATATTATTTTTGCTGCTCAGCATGCGCAATTTGCTCAACCCGTCTAAATTGCTTTAGCTAGAAAGCTTAATGACGATTATTTAGACTGCAAATTAAAAAGACAAATATATATCTGGATAAAGTTGACAACATTTTACTACTCATTAAACCTTCTACAGCGAGATACGATTCATGTTATTTCAACCGGGTTGATACTTGTTAGCCTAAACATTTGACAGCATTTGAGTTGTCCCAAAGAGCTCAATCAGAAAATTTTTGCTAGAAATAACGAGTCACGCAATGATATATTTTTTTTCCGACTCTATCATTCACTCAACCTAGTTACAAAAATGACAACAATTAAACCAACATTAGATAAGCCGGAATTAAACCAACTCCTATTTAAACTGTTTAAACTGTTTAAATAAAAACCAGTAAAGAAAAATAGCAGACCTCTTGCAAATACATAACACTGCAAATTGTAAAGATGAGCAGATATCGAAATAATAATATGCAACTCAAATCATGATACCACAAATATGACATGCACTGCAACGGTAGCTAACAGACCATAAGAAACTACAAGATCCCTATTACAAAGTCACTACTCATCATCTAAAAAATTAAAAAGAAATCATCAAGAGGTTGAGACAAGCTGCCTTCATCAGTCCCCCAAGATGCATGAAAAGACACCATCTTCAATTCCTGGATGATCTTCTGACTGGGCTTCGACTGAGTATTTAGAGTAAAAATATATATATTAGCCATATACCAAAAACTAAAAGACCATAATGATCTGGAGCAAATATTATGCAACTTTTACCTCCTGTAACGACCATGGCCATAACCAGGACTCCTATAACCATATTCAGGACTCCTTTGACGATCATAGGCTGAGTGCGCAGCATAGCGGTCATACACAGGGCTCCTGCGCTTTCCATAATCAGGACTGGCACGAGGCCGGCGGTAATCTGGGCTGATTGAGCGGCGATATGGATCATCATACTGCCCCCCATATCCACCAGCACCTCTTCTAGGGCTGTCATACTTGTCCCCTGGTTCACCATCATCTCTGAACGCATACTCCACTGACACTATTCTGTCAAGCAGTTTGCTGTGAAATACGAACACCAACACAACATTATCAGGTCAAAGTTTGATTAGGTAAATTTTCCTACTATCTTTCTTGGTGCATTGATTAATAATAGAACATATTACAGAATTTGGACCTCAAGATTTGAACATCAATTTAACAAGAGGTTGGTTATGGAAAGTGCATTTACAGTACAAATAAGATGGATGTATGTGAACAATTAACAGATAACAGCTCAAACAAAACAGTTTTGAATTCAAAAGGCCAACAAAAAAAGATTAGTTTTAAGAACCTGTTGTGAGTGCTTTCCAGTGCCTTGGTGGCTTCCTCTTGAGTCTCAAACTGAACAAATGCAAAGTTTCGTCTGATTCGCACATTCAAAACCTTCCCATATGGCTCGAAATGCTTCTCAACGTCACGGACCCTTGTGTTTACTGGGTCAAAGTGAATCACAAACAGGGTTTTGGTTGGCTTTGTGTTTGCTGGCGGCTTGTCACGGCCGGGGCCTCTTTCTCCTTGCTGATATAACCACAAAATTTCAACAAGTCATCCATCAAAATTCCACAGTTAACATTTTAGGTTTAAAAGGAGAGTCAATAGTCACCTTTGACCATTCAACGGTTAGTCTGCGCCTGCCATAGCCAAAAGGCGTGTTATCAAGTGCTCTTATAGCATCATCAGCATCTCGTTCGTCAAAAAAATACACGAAGGCATACCCTATAAAAAAGTAAGTTATATTGTTAGGCACAACAGATGAAGGAAAGACATGCATATAGCCAGGGAAGAGAAGTGGCAATTAATGACAAAAAAAAAAGGTCAACAAATACATAGAACTCTTTTTTTTTACTCTTTTAGAATTGCTGGAATATCAAGAAAAGGTACTGCACCTGCCTTGTCAGTAACAGTCTGGAGAACATTTAAAGTGAATAGATAGAAGTCCCCACTACGAATCAGTGTGTTGTTTCAGGTAAAACCAAAGTAAACAAGATGTTTCTGGACATGCTTCACCATTAATTGAGCAAACATACGACACATGTTAGAAGAATGAAACAGCACGTTGATTTCAGCAAGTATGACATGATGGCAAAGGTTGGGCAACAGATGGTGCTGTGAACCTTGTTCATCAAACAATTATTCTGAACATTGCATGGCAAGGATGGCAAGTTGGCATGTGATAGTTCAACAAACCCTGATTTGTTACTCAAAATGCGTTTCTGAAAAGTGGCATGCCAAGACTCAACTCATTGGCCTGAAAACAGCATGGCATCGGAGCTCAGGCATCATGACAGGATGGAACAAGTCAGCACCAATGTCATGATGGAAGCAC
This sequence comes from Carex parvula, assembly GCA_025461045.1. NCBI lineage: Eukaryota > Viridiplantae > Streptophyta > Magnoliopsida > Poales > Cyperaceae > Carex > Carex parvula. The sequence continues at coordinate 864,464 of JAJGRW010000445.1, read as the reverse complement.
TCTAATATTACAACGAGCAGAACAGGAGGTATCTAATGGCATGTGATGTCATTGTCTCACTAGGCATGGCATGATGGTGTTATTCATGGCATGATGTGAGATGGCACATTGCATGAAGACTAGGGCCCTTTGGTTGACCATGGAATTAGTGTGGGCATAAGAGGAGATCATGAGAAGAATACGACCGAGTGCAAAATAGAAAAAAGCTGATGTGGCATTGGTTAAGTTCAATCCATGTAAAATGTATACCAAAACAGTTGGGGAGCCCTGATTGAGCTCTATTTTACATGGGTGGTTCCTGCGCCATAGCAAACTTTTTAAATATAAATTGTCTTTATAATTTACATCACTATCAAGGAAGGACATTGACATCACTTGATTATCCTGTCAACCTTAAACCAATCATAATAGTTTTACAAAGCAATGGATCTTACATATTTGACGAACCCAGAAAACCTACCCTACTATTGCCAGAATATGTAGTTATGAACCCCAAACCAGAAACAATTCCAACCAAATTGGTATCTCAAATTTAACTGAACACGAGTGACCCGAAGCCCTGAAAAACCCAACTGCCGATCTACTGAACCTATCAATGCAAGCTTACCTGACCAGAGAGAAGAAGTCACACCACTTCCAAACCAACTTTTTCAAAAAAAAAAAAAAAATGATCCATATTCCAACCCACCTGACCCAAACCTAAAACAGCTCTCCAAAAAACCAAGTACAAATTGCCATGTACAGAGAGTCAGACTAAACTAAAATCTAAAGGGATCCCTAAATTACATGCGACAAGAAACTTATCATAAGTTGCTATGAATAATATATTGGCTCCATCAATGCAAATAATTATTCCATACCTAACTTCTAATGAAAAGATGTAGACAATAAGAATGAATCGACTTACCAGACTTCATATCGATGCGCTCAATCTTTCCATATTTGGAGAACGCGCGCTCAATCTCGGAATAGCGAACATCATAATCCAAATTCCCACAAAAAACTGGCTTCATCTTTTCCGAACCCTAAATCAATAAGAAATTGATTCGGAAAAAGGATGAGGATATATGTCGGCGAATACGGAACAACACAAAAACCCTAACCCTAGAAAACACGTATACCTTGTTATTTTTCTCTTCGGAGTTGGAAGAAACGTGCGAGCAACTTTATTCGCGATGGTTCGATTTAATGAAGTGGCCTATATATTTAGGGGAAGAGTAATCTGGAGTCTTGAAACCTAGTCGGTCATTGCCTTGTTAGAGTTGGGCCTGAAAATGGCCCAATTAAGGCCTATGTAAATTAGATTGGTCAATGGTCATACTCATAGGCTTTTATTTTATTTTTTTATTTTATTAAAGAACAAGAAAACAAGAGAGAAGAAAAGAAGGTGCTCCGCTCAGCACTTCAGCAGAGAGTGATCTCATGGAACAGCAACCAGCGATAACCACCGCTCACGGCGGAGGCGCCGCCGGCACCGATGAAATCTCCACCGTGAAAGAACTCCGCCAGAAATTAGAGGACTCCATTTCCGCCAGGCGTCAGGCTCAAATGGACCTGATTTCCTCTCTTCACCCGCTCTACCCCGACCTTATCCCCTCTCTCGACCTCTCTCTCAGCGTTATCTCCGCCTTCAACCACCGTCCGTTCATTCCTACCCCCACACCGAATCCTAACCCTAAACCCTTTCCCACACGGCCCCTTTGCTTCTCTCCCTCAAACCACTCTCCCATAAACCCTAATAAAACGCTGCTGCCACCTGCTCCATCCCCTTCTAATTCCACCGATTGTTTATCTGTTGTTCGAACAATGGTGGCAGTTTGCCTCCTCGAGTCTGTCCCTTTCACTGAGATTGACTCGGCAGCTCTTCTACGGCGGCTGGAGAACGACCAGTCATCAGTGGGCCCTACGGAGAGAGCTGCACTGGCAGAGCTTTCGAACAGGTTGGGTGGATCTGTTCAAGCAGTGGAGATGGCTCTCAGGAGAATTGGAGAGGAGAATGGAAGTATCCAGTTCGAGGAACTCTCACTTGGAGGTGATCGACCCATTATAATGGTCTGGGGCATTGATAGAAGTAGGCTCTTGAAAGAATTACCTGAAACATCTAATCGTAATAGTAGCAATGAGGTGGAATTGGATGCGGGTAACTCGAATTCAGGTCAGGACACTAGTATAACAGGAGTTACAATGACACCAAAGCAATCACAGAGTGAAATATGGATGGGTTCCCAAACCCCACATATGATGTCTCCAATGTTCTCTGGTATGAACCGAAGTAGCCCCAGGGTACCCGGGTTAATGGGCATGACCCCACTTTCAAGACCAATTGTCAGGTCGGGTGGGGCTACTAGTGGTGGCTCCAATGAACCAAGAACTGAAGAAGATGATTTGAAGGATCTAGAGATGCTTCTTAACAAGAAGACTTACAAGGAGAAGCAACAAAGTAAAACTGGAGAAGAACTTTTGGACCTCATTCACCGACCTACTGCCAAAGAGACAGCTGTTGCTGCAAAGGTTTGATTCTGAGGTGTTTTCTTGCTAGATTGACTCATCAAGTGGATGTTTTTATTTTGTTTTATGTTTTATCTATTGAGGTTTGCTGTTGGAGTCTAATGTTGATTTCACCTATTTGCTCAGTTTAAGACCAAGGGTGGGTCACAGCTCAAGGAATACTGCTCTAATCTGACCAAAGAGGACTGCCGGCGCCAAAGTGGTTCTTTCGTCGCATGTGACAAGGCTAGTATGATAACGATATTATACTAGAAATTAGAAAAAAATTCTACTGCATTTACATTTTTAGAGTTAGTTAAAAAAATAGTATTTGATATGTCTCAGAGCATTAAATTAACATAATTACTCTTTACTTTTTTTAACAGGTGCATTTTCGACGGATCATTGCTCCGCACACTGATACAAACTTAGGTGATTGTTCTTTTCTGGATACCTGCCGACACACAAAGGTCAAGCTCATTTATTAACCATTGATTTTACAGTAACTTTATATTTTATATATATATATATTTAAACAATAAATTCAAAAACTTTGCAGACATGCAAGTATGTACATTATGAGCTTGACCAGTCAACTGACATAACTCCAATTATAATGGGATCTGGCAATCTTGCACCTCCTCGGCCAATGAAACAACAACGTGCCGAGTATTGCTCGGAGGTTGAGCTTGGTGAGCCCCAGTGGATAAATTGTGACATCCGATCCTTCCGGATGGACATATTGGGTCAATTTGGGGTTATCATGGCAGACCCACCATGGGATATCCACATGGAACTGCCTTATGGTACCATGGCTGACGATGAGATGAGAAACCTCAATGTCCCAGCATTACAAACTGATGGCCTGATTTTTCTTTGGGTCACTGGGCGTGCTATGGAGCTTGGCCGTGATTGGTGAGTATATCATTTTAAATGGATGGTATTTTTATCCATAAGCTTTCTCATACTTAATATCTTTTGTGGGTTCCAGTTTGGAGGCGTGGGGATACAAACGAGTCGAGGAAATCATTTGGGTGAAGACAAATCAGCTACAGCGCATCATTCGAACAGGTCGGACTGGTCACTGGCTGAACCACAGCAAAGAGCACTGCCTTGTGGGTATAAAGGGCAATCCTGAGGTGAATAGGAATATTGACACTGATGTTATTGTAGCTGAAGTTCGTGAAACAAGCAGAAAGCCCGATGAGGTATGTTAAGTTTATAATGAACGAAATGAAAAATTGTACTAATTGAGTAGATCTGTCTTGACTTAGTTATTTTCTGTTTTTAAAATTTCAGATGTACCCGTTGCTGGAGAGGATAAGCCCAAGGACAAGGAAGCTAGAATTGTTTGCTAGGATGCACAACACACAAGCAGGGTACGCATAACATAATTTTTATTTACGATTGATAGTGAAAATATTATACTTTTATTCATACTTCATTTTTTTATTTTTAAATTATTTGTTCTCTATGACTATGTATGTAGGTGGCTTTCTCTCGGAAATCAGTTGAATGGTGTGAGATTAGTAGATGAAGGTCTAAGGGCAAGGTTTAAAGCTGCATATCCAGATGTAGAGGTTCAGCCTATGTCACCTCCTAGAGCAAGTGCACCTATGGATGTCGATCCACCGACCCCATCAGGCTTTGCTACGTCCGAAGGAAAGCCCATGGGAATTGAAGCATAAGAATTTGCATTTGTGGGTTACCTCCTGCTCCCAAGATTTTGAAACTTCGATGGGAGGCTCGTTGATTTGTGTTTTCCTATTGTCCCCTTCATTTTTTGGGCTCTCTCTTTTGCTGGTATTAATATTTTTCTTTAATTTGGGATATAGCTTAATTATCCATAACTTTTTAATTTTTTTATATCAAGCTAGTTAAATAATATAGAAGTGTTAGTATGTTTCCTAATATTTTTCTTAAGAACGTTATGAGTAAATTAGACATGTTTCTTGATACTTCCAATATGTAGGGATCAAATATTTTGTTATCTTCTTCTGGTAAGGGAACAGTTTTGTGTAATAGGTCGCGGTCTCTTTGATTGGACCAAATCATGTCAAAAAGGGGATCATAGACAATCTTGGTTAAGTTCAATTGAAAAGGAGCCCCAACGTTTTCAACAATATTTCTGGGCCTTGTTTCTTTACCTGATAACAGATGTAGTCTAATTATGAAACTATTTAAGGTCATATCGAATCCTATAGTTTGTTAAATCACATATAATTGTTTTTTTAAGGGTTGAGATCCTTGACAAATCACGCTAAGAGAATTCAAAACTTAAAAATAAATTATATATAGACATTGTCGGTCACAAATTAGATGTGAATCAAATTTTATACAAATTGAATGTTGCTTGATATTTCATCATAGTCATTAATGTAGACAGGTATAAATTTCAAGTTTTTTTATTAATAGTATGCATCAATTTAATTATTTTAAAATGTACGATATTAATGTTGTCTATATCGCCCGAAATTTTTAAAGTTAGCATCATAAATCAACCACGGTTTTGGGGAATTATTAATCTACCACGGTCGCACTGGTGTTCTGCATCTCTATTTTATGGAGACCGTAGAATGCCAATGCGAACTCTGAAATGGGGCTGCATAATACTGGAGCGGTCTCCCAATTTTTATAAAAAAAATTGAAATCTGTTATTATAAAAATGTTTTTTTAGTTGTTTAAGTTTTAATTTGAAATGTTGTTTAAATTGATATATTTTTTGTCGTATCGTATTATAGAAATGCCGTTCGTTTGACATATTTTAGAAATGTCGTTCGTTTGAAATATTTTAGATATGTCTTTCATTTGAAATATTTTTTGTGTACGACAAGATAATGATATAATGAATAAAATAAATAAATAACAACAAAACAAATAAAATAAATAACAAAACAACAAAATAAATAAGTGACAATATCTAACAAATAAGTATCTGACAAAACATCTAACAAACTACAAATTAAAGCCTACGGATCAGAACTAAATACCATCCTCGGCTTCTTCTTCTGTTGAAATGAGTGAATTCGGATCCAGTGAAGTAACCTAATCTTTGGGTTTTGGATCGAGACCGTTTGATTCGAATCCCGGGAAAATCCATCTCCGAAGTGAGCGCACACATTCCAACGACAAATTCGAATTCTGAGACGATCTTGAGCAACGAATTCGAATCGGACGGTCTCAATCCAAAATTCAAAGATTGAGTTACTTTAGGGATCCGGACCCGAAATGAGTTGGACCGATGAATTATTTAGCAGTTGAACGCGAATCTTTATTTTATTTGTTACGGGTGATAATAATAGGACTAACTTGTTATAAATAAAAATCTTGAGGATAAAAATGATGAATTGGTGATAATTTAAGACTGAAGTGACACATTTAAATTTCGGTTAATTTTCTATGCGCTATTTAAATTTACTTCAATTTCTTATTTCTTCTCGAACTCTTTAATATATTATATTGCCCTTCAACTCTTTGATATATTAATCAGTATGTGGCCAATTAATCGAATTTGTACGGACAATTTTTCATTTCATTAAAATTATGTGCATATACTCATAAATCATTATTTATTAAAAATAAGTAATTAAACTTATCAAATTTATAAAATAAAGTTATTTTAACTTAATTTCCTTGTTAATTAATAAAGTTTCATAAAATTGTCATTTATAAAAGATTTAGATAAGACAAGATAAAGTATAGTATATATAATGAATAAATGCAGAAAAAAATAATAATCAAAATGATCGACTAATAAGTCGTATAAATGAAAAACAGACCATTAATCGGGCCGTTAAAACGGAAAGCAGACAATTAATTAAACAAATCAGCCGATTAGTCGGTTTTAACTGCAAACATCTTCCGACAAATCTATTCGTAAAGGTTTGATGACTGTCACCAACTAATCGGCCAATTAGTCGGATTAAACGGATGTTTTTACAACATTGATCTATCGATGAAAACTGATGAATCTAACTTCATCTGTCATTTTCTTAATGGTAGTCTCTTTCCATAGTCAATAACGAAGATGGATGTGAAATTTTCCTAGAATAAGTTTTAAATGAATATGATATTATAAATTTTAGAAGGAAGTGCGTAATTTAAAGTTTTTGTAGGATATATGTAAAATTCTCCATTTTTTTTTTTTTTTGTAAATCCACGCCGTCTCCTCTCAGTTATTTACCTGTTTTTGAGTTTTCCCACTGACAGCAAACAAATCAAACAATCTTCAAAACCCTAACCCCTATTCCAAGCTTCGATCACGTCCCCTCCTATGGCGGGCCCGACCACTTTTCAGTCCGGCAATAACAGCTCCAGTCACGACGAGGATTCGGGCCGCCGCCAGTACAACCCGTACCAGGATCTAAACATACCTTACCGAACCCTCTATGATTTACCGACCTCCCCTGAGTTTCTCTTTGAAGAAGAATCCCGCGCTCAGCGCCGCTCTTGGGGTGAGAACCTCACTTACTACACTGGTCTTGGCTACCTCGGTGGCTCCGTCGCCGGAGCTTCTGTGGGATTCCGTCGGGCCACCATTGCCGCCGAGCCTAGAGACTCGTTCAAGATCCGTACCAACCGGATCCTGAATTCGTGCGGTCAAGATGGGAGGAGATTTGGCAATAGGATGGGGGTGATTGGGTTGCTGTTTGCTGGTATGGAGAGTGGTATGGTTGAATTGAGAGGTACTGATGATTGGATTAACACAGTGGTTGCGGGTCTTGGTACTGGTACGGCTTTTAGGGCAGCTGGTGGGGTCCGATCCGCGGCAGTTGCCGGTGCACTTGGCGGGTTGATGGCTGCTGGTGCGGTCGCTGGTCGTCAGGTAATGAAGAGATATGTGCCAATTTGAGATACAAGCCTACGGGTTTTCTATCAAAAAAGAATTTTGAGATACAAGGTACCTGGTACTGGGTTCAGGTTAGGCTAGGAGACTTTTTTTATATTGTTAGGGTTGAAATGGTTATGTTGTGTAATAAACTCGTACTGTCTATGCTTTCTCTGTTTATTTATGAGGAATAGGAAAATAGAGTATTAAGAATTAAGGTTACTTTTTGATATTCTAAAAGGCTGAGTTTATTTAGTTTTTCTTCCTTTCATGTTTGGTAATAGCTGCTTTTTTTTCACACAAATATTAGCTTTGTTTTACATAATAGTATGATCAGATTGAGTAATTAAAGAAATAAGCAACTAGAAACAAAAGTTTTGCAATAAATATTAACTGATTTCCGTTGCTAATTTACTTCTGTCAGTATTTTAATTTTACATGAAATAATATCTATTGGAAAGGGTTGCTCTTGTTTAGGAGTAAGAGATGCTAACTACAATATGTTCTTTTTCGGGGTTAAGATGGAAAAATTGGGCTTCTTAGACACAACTGGAGAGCCACATGTTTTATATGTCATTTGATTCAGGCCAGACACTTGGAATGATCTCTGATCCGAGAGCTATTTCAATTGCCAGTTTTGGAATGTAATGGAAGAGACAGAATTCAGATCATGTGATGACTTAACTATTGGATTAGTTTTCTGAATCTTGAAAATGGGTTCAATAGTCAACTGGATTTGGATTCATCGTGATCAAATACTCGAATGAATTTGGCAAAATACCCATATCTAATAGCATCAGTACAAAAAAATAAGAACTTGTTCTGCTGATGTTCAGAAAGTATTTTGTTAATCTGGTTCCACAAGGTTCTTGTTTTATGATAATTTCTATATTGAAGATAAACTATATATACTGACTGTACAGTCCCTTGGGCAATTCCTTTACACCCTGTTTGACTTCGGATGGAGGGTAGCGAGTAATGGAAGGAAAGATGAGAAAAAAAATGTACATAAAATAATCTTGTTTGCTTGAATCTTAATAGAAGGTTAAGATTATTGGAGGTGTCCTTGTTAATCTCTTGTAATATTCAAATGCTTTAGTTGTGTTATTTTCCAAATTAAACTGTAATGGAAGAAAATAGAAAAAAGAAAAAGGTTTGTAGCCAACCAAACGATAGAAAGGATTAAAGCAACGGTGTTCTCAATTTTATAGAACTTGGTTTTGTAACTTCCCATCTGTCATTCAATTCTTATTTGGGCACAATAAGCAGCCGAATATTTTTATTTAACAAGCATAAATTCCAAATTAAATTTTAAAAAATGTTAGATAAATTTTGAGATATAGAAAGGTCAGAATAAGAAATTTCGATCCTAGTTACTTTTTTTTCTGAAACAAATAAGAAAAAATTTAATAAGTTGTTGGTTTATTATCTGGCCATAAGAAGGAAATCTTTTGAAATCTGATCGTAAGCTCAATTTTTTTGAGAAAAAAATGAAGAAACGAAATTTCGATTTTTTATTTTTGAAAGATTGGTCGAACTCCTAAATCCCTATCTTCAAAGAACAGGACTTTCATATTTTCTTTTCAAGGTTCTGACTTTTATATCTTAATTTTCAAAGGGTTGAACTTTTATATTCGTATCTTATTTTTTTGTTTTTGTTTTTTACAAAATTAACAATTACCAAATTATTTTTTATCTCAGTCATTCTAAATTTCAAAATTTATTTAATTATTTTTTTCAGAGATATAATTTTGAATTTTATATTTATTAAGTAAATAATACTTAGAAATCAAATAAACTGCCGCCTAACGAACTAATTAACCCAAAGTCCTTCCCGGGTAGATCTGATTTTAAGAAATGGTGAGATTTAAGTGCACATGGTCCAGCTGTACAGGTGACGCACCGTTACATTTTACAGCCTTTGTGGGTTGCACCTGGCACTTTCTCAAGTCTCAACTCTTCATCTCAGATTGGCTTCTTTAGACCAAAACTAATCATTTCCTTCTTCTCTACTTATCTCTCCCTTCTCGCAATTCCTGAATCAATCAGTAGAAAATTTTCAATTCCAACAAGATGCAGAGTTTGCCAATTGAGATCTCTGTTAGGATTTTTCACCTATTGGATTACCGAAGTCTTGCAACTGCTAATCAAGGTCTGGATCTCTCTCTCTCTCTCTCTCTCTCTTTTTGAAAAAACTCTTTTTGAAATCAGAGTTTTTTTTTCATTTCATTTTTTCTACTTTTATCTTCAGTTTAATCAACAAATTTGAGTGCAAAATTGTAAGGCTGCACCCATGTATTAAAAGAAGAGTTTATGTTTTGATTTCTGATCATAGAGAACATTTTTAAAGCTTTTTCTCTGATCATGCAAATTCTCAATTGGCTACTACAGATAGAATCATATAACTTGGTTTTTAAAATTTCTTCCCCCAAATGAACTTGAAAGAAAAGAAATGAAATTTTGTTGTGAAGAATGTAAAATAGAATGTAATTGATTGGTCAGACCAAAATTAGGTTCCATGCTCAATTAAGTACAGCTAAGCCAAAATTATCATAAATTCTGACCAATGGGTGATCAAATTCACCCTTATCTTGCTAATAAAAATAAAGGAGACAAGGTGTGTAAATGTACATACCCGCATAGAGAAATTATTCATATCCATACTCTGATACGGATATGGATAATTTATAGTTCCTTAAAAAATACACACATCCGAATTATTTGAATTTCTAGTTGTGTATTTAAAAGTCTAGATTTTTTGCCCCTTTCTGTTGAGATGTTCCCATACTTTACAGACAAGTTGACTATAAATGTTGAATATTTTTATACTTCCATATTTGTTATCCGTTAATTAGTCGGTTCAAATCCGTATTTGGTTTTAAGTTTTGATTACCATCTAATATCTGTATTTGTATTTGTATTTGCTCAAAGAAATGTGGATACATATATGATTTTATCAGTATGTGTTTTGAATTCATTGTGTTTACACCCCTAAAACCCAATCAATAAAAATTACTTTTTCGATATAATAATATTGTTGGCGAATAAACCCTTTGTGAATAAAAATAGTCTCCAGGAGATGGAGGGCTTTGACATCTGACGAATCATTCTGGTACAACTTATTTAAGGAGAGATGGGGACAAGTCTCGGCTGAGTTCTATGCCCCAACAGAGCCCCAAACATGGAAGGATGTCTATACAGTACAACACCGATGCGATCGCTATGGATTGTAAGTTATAAATAAGCATGTCTTTATGAAGTCTCAATTTGTAGTGTAGTACTAACTTTAGTAAGCACCAATTAAGCGTGTCTTTTGTTTTGAGATTTTGAGCCCCAAACATGGAAGGATGTCTATACAGTACAACACCAATGCGATCGCTATGGATTGTAAGTCATAAATAAGCATGTCTTTATGAAGTCTCAATTTGTAGTGTAGTACTAACTTTAGTAAGCACCAATTAAGCATGTCTTTTGTTTTGAGATTTTTCAATGAATTATTTAGAGTAAAACCTGGTTATAATAACCAAAATGAAGTCAGATTGCAACAATTAATGCCGGAAGAAATTGAAATCCTCTCTCCTTATTTCAGGAGTCTGAAAATCATCAAAGAAGGAAATGACTATTATCTTATCCACCAAGGTAAAATTGAACGGTACCTCGGGTCGTGCCAAAACAAAAATGGGAAAGAGATGTCCCAGCAGGAAGAGGAATCAGCTATTTCTGATCGCCTCCTGTTTTTCCTTGGTGATTTGGAGACTGCTTGTGCTAATGCCAAACGGGTCAATTTCTAATGAATTTTTAGTTTGAAATCATTATCTTTGATTGGATTATTTAGCCATTAATGTTATCTGATCATTTTTTATTTTATTATTCATCAAGTTCATTGTTTACCATGCAGTGATCCTATACTGCGCACAGTCATGTATCTAAACATTTATCTGATAAAATAATAAATTTTAAGTTCACATTCTTCACTCTATGTACATCACTAATTTGAATTCATATTTTGGTCCCTAATGATGGATACTGCATTTGGCAAACGGCAATAAATCAGTTCCACCTCTTAATGTGCTCATCCTTGTAATCAATTGGTTGCCTGGATATCCTTCATTTGTTGTTATACAAGCCATGATTTGATCTGATTTTTTTTTTTTTTTAAAACTCGGTAGTGGCTACCAAGTGAAATTACATGAGAATTTAAAAAACTACATCATCAATGAAACAACCTATTCAATCAAAACTATTGAAATTTCATCTTCCCAGCCTGTGGTCAAAACCTCCTTCAGCAAAATCTGAGCCAGAGCTTGGATTTGATCTCATTTTACCACCCCCATTCAAGGGAGAGGCATAAAGGCAAAAGGCTGACTGGTACAAACTTTCCCCCATGGGAAAACGGAAAACCTATGGCCCATATTTAATTTTGTATCTGCCGTTAGCGACAGGTCTGGTTGTGGTGTTAAGGCCGAGTGTCAATTTCAGAAGATCGGGAGAGTATAGTTCCTACCTCAGAACCTAATTTTCTAAAGGTACGGTGATGACTAGTACAGTGATTACTGGTACGGAGCGCCTCTCCTGCTCCTGTACTGACAATAGCACCCTTGCAAATGCTGTCACACAATTGCAACCCCCAACTGATGTGGGTCGGCGCGCAGCAAAAGAATTTTTTTTAAATTTGGCACTTTTAAATTAAACAGTTCACTGATTTGTTTCCATGTACCTAGAAGAGAACGCGTATCCTTTGCATTAACTCAATAGGAAACTTTTGAGTTAAATGAATCTCAATCGTCTGATTTTAAATGAAGTCAATCCGGCTTCGGCCTATAACATAAGGGGCCTTTCAATATTGGTGCAAATTTAATTTGCACGAATCTTAAAACATATCAGACGGTTGAGATTCATTAACTCTACGGGCGTTTTGGATGCAAACAAAAAAAAAAATTCTAACAGCAATCCTGCAACGGGATCAACATGCTGCTTGTCTAATATAAAGCAACATATGAATACCGCATCTGAGTTCTATACACATTTTTATCTTGAAAGTGATAATAGATATATCAACTATACAAAAGAAAAGAAATACATATCAAACAGTAAACTAACATTCAATGAGTGAAATGTAATTTTTTTTCAACTACATATCAGATGAAAAAAAATAATGCAAATACAAATAACACAGAATTGTTATGTTTACTCAAAAAAGGCTTAAGGTGTTGAAACTATTGTAGTTAATCAGGTTGAATAAGTACCATCACAGATTGAAGCTTTGAAATCCAAAATTTGGAACTAGCATGTCTATAAGGATCATCCATTCAACTCTTAAAAGTTGGGTATGTACAAACCAGATTGGTGTTAACAAAATAGCTCACAAATAAACATTTGCAATAGATGAAGAATGAATACTATCAAGTCAGCAACATTCTGCAGCACCTCATTACATAGTGAAAAATAAGTATTTAACAAAACTAGAATGATAGAGAACAAAAAGAAAAGGGATGAAAAAAAAAGAAGGAAAACAAAATAAGAAAAAATGATAGAGGAAATACTAATAGAAAGAATAATAACCCTGGCTAGCTTGATGAGCCTGGATGTGACAACCTTTCAAACTCCCTATTGATCTCAAAAGAAAAGGGGAATCAACTAGATACTATATTACCTACTAGCCCGTAAACCAATTGCTCAATTGGTGAGATTGACATTGTTAGTCAAAAGCTTGTGATATCTTCACTTGCTGATTTATGCAGTCAACGGCTCCTCTTCCCCTCCAACTTCTCGCATAGCAGTCCAATCTTCCCCCTCTGCCAAACAAAACCATGCAACTTTACCCATAAGATCAAAGAAAAATAGTACTGCATCTTCTTCAAACAAATTTAGCTTTCAGCATATGAGATATGACAGTGAGCTTACTTAATGCTTTGTGGCTCTCAGCAACTGACATGAGACGCCTTTGTAATATAGCCGCCATAAAGAGGAAAATGGAACACATCCCAAACATAACAGTGATTGGGAAGGCGTTCACCTGAAAAAGCAAAACAGAATGCACGATTCAGCTTTCACTCACTTCAATTAGACACAAGTACCAAGCAAATTGGCATATAGATAAAGACAATTTAAACTCACATTGTAAAGCACAACACAGACAAAGATATTCAAGGGAATCCTGAAGAAGTTCATAATTGTGCTCCTTGCCTCCTCTGGGATGTACTGTGATCTCATTTTCATGATAGATGGCCAAAATAGACCCACACATGCCTCAAATGTGCAAAATCCCATCAACTGGATGCATCCGCCAAATGACATGCTGCCACCTTTCTCCCCAGATGTTACGAAAAAGAACTGTTTCACATGTCAAAGCAAAAGAATGAGCGTTCAAATGTGTCCATTTTTCATGCCACCACTTTTTAAATAATAGCAAAAGTTTCATAACTCAAATAACACAATAAAACAGCTAGATGTGATCTATATTACCTCCTCTACATGCACATATAAAATCAAAGCATTTCAACTGTGTTGATGGGAAGAAAGAGATTGAAAAATCAACACCTAGAAATTGTCTACATCACTGAAATTTTACATGCTTTTGATGTTAATCACATCTAACTGTTCAATTTTGATATTAATTTTTTTTTTTTTAATAAGCTGGCAGAAGCTGCCAAGGTTTTGATATTAAGTTTTAGATCATGAGTTATTCAAGTTTTAGGATAATGAACATTTGTTAGTTTCTTCTTGTTAGAACTTAGAAGTATGTCTTTCTCTTTCAATTCTGGAAATGATGCTTGTGAACAAAAGCTGGAAACTGGTCTGGGACTGTTTCAGTCCATTTTTCTAAACCTAGTTCCATCTTCATTTGGAATGTATCTTGTGACCGATTGCAATGACTGGTTAAACCAGAAACAATGAAGGATCGCTGTAACTTAATCATGATTAAAATAACACAAAACATTTTAGTCTGGGAACAAGAACTAATTGTTATCTCATTTCAAAAAAAAAAAAAATAGAGCTCCTGTATCCAATTCATATTTCCCAAATCAGACAGCAATTCTTATTTTGAACTTCTTATTCATGAAAGAACACAATATTAATAAATACACAAGTGCCTTACATTGGTGATGACAGGGAGGAGGAGAGTGAAGGCAGAGATTGCGAACACAATTTGCATGTAGCTCTCTACTTTGAGGGTTGGTCGTGCCATCAGTCTAGATGCAATGGAGCTACCCAGCATAGAAGATAGCATAAAAGTAGCAAATATGAACCCGTGAGGGATGTCTTCTTCATTGGGGCTCAGAGCCGGGGTCCACAGAAAGACGAAGGTATACATGGAGCCTTCAAACAGTGATTGGATAGCACCCAGAAGAGCAATCTTTTCATCTGAAATAATTTCACATAAAAACAGCAATGATGGATCATATGAAGGATGTATTAGGAGCCCATTGATGCTAAGAGCTTATGCTAAAATTTTTTTGTTTAATCCAGAGTTTATTTGGTGTAATGAAATATAGAGTGGAAGGAGAACATCAAGTCTGACAAAGGATAGCTTAAGAGATTGTGGGGAGATTTAATGATGCCGAGGTCATTGTTAAGGAGAAATTGGAATTAAAAGTTTGTTTGGAGTTTACCAGAAGCAATGGCTGTTGCGGCAACTTTGAATTGAGACATCAAGTCCTTGTTCTCAGATGGATCCCCATAGTTCTCAGACCATGATGACAGAATAACGACCATGCCTATGGCCAGAAAGCATGCGGCAGCATCAAATGGAGCAACCGGACCAAACCCTAGATTGTCAGTTAGTAGATTTGCAAACAGTCCAGAAATGATTGCAACAAGCCCGTTGCCAAGAAATATGGCCTTGGAGAAAGTCAATGACAGCCACTGTGGGTCAAAGCTTCTCTGTAAAAACATAAGCACATGAGTATTATTTATACATAATTTGTATCAGAAGTACTTCACTGGTTTTGATAACAAACAAAGTTATATTGTGACCAATCAAACAATAAAAGTACAGTATAATCAGAAAAGAACAAGGCAAATAGATAAATAAGAATATATAAATGAAATTTAAAGCAAGAGAAGAATATCCACTGGGCTATTATATAAATGTTTAGATATTTAAAGAACATTATTACATAAAACTAATTTTCCCTAATGGAAAATAATAAGCAAAACCTACCTAGACCATTATTATTCTTTTGGTCAATAAATATTCTGGTCACATTCAAGTCAATTAGTGTCCAAGTGAAAGTTATATATGATTACCGATACAATGTCAAGAAATTAAATATGATCCCATTACTCCATCTTTGCATGGTTAAATAATGACTGGACAACTACAAACAAATTGCAAACATTACCTTGTTATGCTCTGCAACTAGCCATGACTCAAAGGCTGAAAAGAGAAGAGAAGTAGCTATCCCTCCCAAAACTCTACCCACCATTAGAACCTTGTACTGTGGTGAATGCTTGGTGATACAGCTAAGAATGTAGGTGATACAGTAGGTAATGCAAGCCCTTTTTCGACCTCTGTGCATACAAAAGATAGGAGAATTTTAATATAAAAGTAAGAAAAAAAATGCAGATTTAATCAATTCAGAAAGAGATCCTACTGTTTATCAGCAAGGGATCCAACGATTGTGCCAAAAAGCATGGAGGATCCGAATCCGGCAATAAAGAGTCGGCCAATGTCCCCCTTGTCAAAGCCATAATGTCTGTAGAGGAAATAGACATAGGGACCTTGCAACCAATCACCGGCTGATTACCAAAAAAAGG
This sequence comes from Carex parvula, assembly GCA_025461045.1. Lineage (NCBI taxonomy): Eukaryota > Viridiplantae > Streptophyta > Magnoliopsida > Poales > Cyperaceae > Carex > Carex parvula. Next base: position 848,389 of record JAJGRW010000445.1, on the reverse strand, counting down.
TTATAACATGTTAATGAGGAAAACTATATATACATATATATAAAAAAGAAAAGATATTAGCGAGGCAAGTATAATTCGCTTGTAATTTGTAAATAGCTCCGTTTTACAATCACAGATCTAGCTAAAACCACAAACCAAATGGTAATGACACGAATCGAGTGAGTATCAACTACCACATTGCCAAAAACGACAATAAGATAACTAGATCACAGCCCACAAGAGCAAAAGTACGAGGAATCTCACGAGTCCTGTATAATAATCGCTCTCCAATTGTAAACGGAAAGACAAAGTATGCAAAATTTAAACAATCTCAGACCAAATCCCTTTTAGAGAATGGATCGAATTCGAGATAAAAAGGTAAGATCTATAAGGATAGCGATACTTAACCATAAAACTACGAATCAACAAAATGCAAAAGAGGCGAATGAAGATCTGGTTGGGGAGAAGAAAGAGACGAACCCATCATGAGAGAATAGACAAGGAGGTAATTGTTCTTGAAGGAATTGAAGGCGGAGGTGGTATTCACGCGATCCTTGCTCGACTTGCTCAGCTCTAGGGTCGCCACCACTGCCGCCAGACCGCCGAACACTATGAAATAGAAAACCTCCATTGCTAACCTAAGAGGAGGGAGGGAGGGAGGGAGGAGAGAAGAGAGAGAGGGGGAGGGAGGGAGGAGAGGAGAGAGTGGAAGGGTAGTCGTGTGAAATGGATATTTATGCAATGCTCGGTTGAGTCCCAATCAGGATTGTGATTTGCTGTGACTGTGAGAGAGCGTGAGAACAAAATTAAATAAAAATTGAATTGATGTACTAGATAGTAGAATTAGGGTCTTCTGGAGCTTTTAATTCAAAAATATATTGAATTGACTTCAAATAACACATTTAAAATCGTTGAAACCGATCTATCTGATGCATTTACATATCAAATTTATAATTTTTCGAACTAGTTTAGTATAAAGTCAAACGGTCAAAAAATAATGAAGAATAAACTCATTAAAATTAACTTATAAATTATATTTTTTTTATCGCTTGACTTCATACTAAATTAGTTCAAAAACTTAAAAATTTGACATGTAAATGCATCATCCTCATGAAGTAGATCGTTTCAACAGTTTAGATGTGTCGTTTGAAGTCAATCTGATAGGTTTTTGAATTAAGCTCACAAATTTAATTGGTGAGCTTAAGAACACCTTAGTTTTACTTTGTACTAGATATCCTTTAAGTCTGCTTCAAGAAAAAGCTTAGTAGCTGACATTAAAAAAAAAATCTATGAAAAAAAGGTCAAAAAAATAATATGGTTGTAATAATTCATTGCGATTCAACAGTCGCATTTATTCCTAATGGCTCACAACGATTGAGCCGCTAAAAGTAAGGATCCAGCCGGCTAAGATCATTTTTATTTTTTTTTACCTTGGAGATGAAGAAAATTTGTTGAAAATTTACAACAATAAAAATAGAATACTCGTACTAAGATATTCTAACATAATATATTTTCAAAATTCGACACGTGATAATTTAAAAAAAAACAAAAACAAAAAATCATACCGGAAAGATATTGAAGATAACAATTTTGGTGGAAATTGGATATAGGACCATTGAATGGAAAAAAAAAAAAACAAAGTAACAAACAAACAAGCTAGTAAATGATCATTATATAATCATATTACAAAAGTTAATACAAATTATTTGACCCCTGCCATCAGAAAATGCACCTGCAAAATTTATCATATAACAGCTACATAACTTCGTTTATGTGATAAATTTTAGCCATTGGTTGCAAAACAAGAATAGCTAGAATAACCAAATTAATCATGGATAACTATTGTTTGTCTTATTAGAATAGCTAAATCTCAAAACTCTTAGAAATAGTTTATTCTAATAGGACAAAAAATTTGGATTCACTATTCTTGTTATTCTAACCCAACCAAACACCGAATAAGTTATTCCGAATAGCCCAACTCCAAAAATAGCTTATTCCCAATCCAACCAAACATACCCAGAGGACTGCTAGGAATAAACACGACTCTTAAGACACAATGAATCATCACCGTATTAGTTTTGAACATCTTTTGAAAATTATTCATGGGTTTAATTTTTTTAATGTTACGTTTTAATTTTACTTTATCTTTTTATTTATTTTCTGAAATTAGAACTCAAATTAAAATAAAAATATTTTTTTTTGCTTTTCAGTTCTATATGATTACAACAAAAGATTTCTACATTAGAATATATTTGTCTTTTCTTTTTTTATCTTTCATTATTAAAATACGCTCATTTTCTTTACAACCTCTCTAACTTGCGAACGGAGTAGGTCCGATGCCCATCGGACCTACTTTTAGATTCAACGAGCACTATGACCATCCGATCTAATTTAAGATTTGTACGCACGAATAATGAAACAAATGCGCACGAATTTTAAAGTGTTATGCACGAATCTTAAAGCAAATCGACGGTGATTAAACCCATCGAACCAGAGTAGGTCCGATGCACATCGGACCTACTCTCAAGTGCTCTAACTTTCCCTACAATCCGGTAAACGATTATATAATATAACTCATCGTCTAATAAATTCCATAGAACTAGTATATCATGTATTTGCATTTTTTTATTAAATAAGTCCGTGAACATACTCTATATCAACTCAAACCGAGGTTAAGAAATCGCAAAGTATATATCTAGAAGTATAGTTGTCTAATTAAACCCACAAACTTATCCTGATTGGGAAAAGCACAAGGGTTTATCAGTTAAAAAATCTTGACGGGCAACAAACGGTGGGTGGTTAGGTAATAATATTTTATCTCGTGCTGGGGAAATGTCACCCAGTCACTCGGATCTTCGATTAAAATAAAAAATACAAAGTTAGGAGCACAAGCATTTTGTGGGATTGGACCAAACGGAAAATCTGAAGGTCAACTTAGGTTTGACGGAATATTTGTTTTTCTTTTTGGTTTTATAAAACCGAAAAAAGAAAAAGAAAATATATACAGATCCTTCCATGTCGGCAGATTTGTTTTAGGCGATGAATCATGAAACACGGTCCCGGATCTGGATCTGACCTATGCTATGCTATTATGTCTATTTAAGTACGAGAGGTTTTTATTTATATATTCCATATTCTTAATTAAATATTATTATTATTATTATTATGAAAAATTTGATTGAACTATGTTTAATTTTTAACTTATGCATTAGTAGTTTTAACTAAATTTATGCTGTCAGATATTTAAAAAAAAATTATAAATACAGGATGAAGAAGCAGAATCATAAGCATACTTCCAAAACTGCATGATCGTATGTCGAGCGGGAAAAATGGACACAGCGGAGCCGGCTTATCACGGAACGACACAGTTACTGCACGGAACGGCATGGTACGCATGTAAGTTACGTGTCATGACTCGTGTGTTCCGTGCCGTGCTTATCGTTTAAAACTTTGGCACGGCACGGCACGGCACGTGAAAGATTTAGTCACGGCACGGCACAACACGTAGTCACGCGAGTCACGTGTAATTAGGACCATTAGATATTGATTTAATGGTGAATCTTGAATAAAGTATACCTAAATTATGATTAAATAGTCGCGAGTCACGTATGGTCACGGCACGTTTAGGCACAGCGTGACTATTTGCGTGCCGTGACCACCCCTTAACATTTTGGTCATAGCACGGCACGACACGTGAAAAATTAACTTGATCACGGCACGACACAAGACCAAAGTCACGGAGTGTTAGTTACAGCACGACACGTTTTTTCCACTCTAATCATATGCATTCCTATGTGCTTCTTCTTTTTTAATCTTGTAATTTAAAAAAAAAAAAAAAAAACAGAATTGTATGTCCAAATGTAGTCAAAATGACTGAATTGAATGTTCAGTCTCAAAGATAATTTTATCAAACTTAATTTTGAAACCGAAATAGTTGCGTTACTCATTTTTAAAGTTACGGAATAGACAACAAAAATATTTCGGAGTATAATGTAAAATGCAAACCTCCAACCTGGTTTGCATTCACATAACCGGAGTTAACTCAAATTTTGAGTGTAGATTCATACCGTCCAATTTATTTTGGCACAAATATTAAAGAGATTCGGTATATTTCATCTCGGATTGGGCTGGTTTTAAACTCAAAATTTGAATTACTTCATAGAACCTAGACTCAACCTGATTCGGCCTTGCATAACCCAATCAATATTGCTTGTAAATTTCATTTTTATGACCTGACCTTGTATATAGACGGGTTCAGATCCAGTGCAGTATAGAATGAGATCTGCATTGTCCATTTTAATCTAACACAAATTTTACAACGGATCCCTATAATTTAAAAGAATCAGATTCAATGCAATATCTGACATGAATCTCAAAACTAGAAGTTAGTGGAAAATTGTTCTTACTTGAGAGGATAGAATTCATAATTAAAAATAAACACCGAAAAAAATTTAGCTCGGCAAGAATTATTCTATGTACTCATCCATTCTGAGACACTGTGAGAGGCCATTTCTGAACTAATTTATTATTAAGAAAATATAACATGACATAAGGGCACGACCACGATAGATATTACTCCACCGGTCCACCGGTCCACCTCCGACAAAAAGCCCTCCATATAAATCCAAAGTACACGGGCCCATATACGATGATATCCAAAATGGAGAGAATCACGTAATCACTGTATCTAAATCCCTTTCTTATTTATCTATCCACCTATTTTGCTATATTCATTCATACATTAAAATATTGGAATTTTTTAGTTTCTCATTTAAAAGCTTTCTTATTTTCCCTGTTTTGCTTAACCTGATAATTTTCATTTTAGTATATTATTAATCTTTTTTATGTAAGTTCAAAATAACTTGATTATCCTTTTCTCGATTTGGGCCCATCTTTTTCTTCTTTGAAATTAGGCTGCATTAAAACAAGAAAGCATTAAAACCTTTCCTTCCCAACCAACTAAAGAGGGACAAGTATCCTCTCCATTACTGTAAAAGATCCCCTTCACTTTATGGTTTGAGATTAACTCCCAGCTGCTTTGAGATTCGTGCCAAGTTAAAAAAAATGGTCCAGATTCAATAATTCTAAAAGATACCCTGTTACGGTACTGGGGAGGATCTGAATTCACAGCAGAGTTCAGACAAATCTCTCTATAGGATCCCATGTCGAGTAAATGCTCTGCCTAAGCAAAAATGATTACCTTTAGCACATTGTGATGTGGACCTCAACTTGAAGCTTAAGAAAAAATTATATCTTCTGTTACAATTTTGATTGGTCTTGTAATAGGAAATAAAGGGCATTGAAGCAGTCCCTGCGTGGATGCGTCTCAGCCATTGGATTTATATAGAGATTTGCGCGTGATCTGAAATAGTTAATGAAATATGCTGGCTGTTTAATATGGCTAAAATATTATTGAAAAAAAAAAACTTGCACACATCTTACAGTATATTTAAAATTGTGTCCATTGTTACTTTATTTGATTTTGATTTTATATCATAAAGCAAAATATTTGTTCTAACTTTTCGAGATTCTTATAACTCGTTATAGATGTGATATTAAAAGACGAAGTATATGCAGCAGTGTTGTAAAAAACGGCCGATTAGTTATTGGCGGTGACCAAACCGTTACGAATCGTCCATTTCTGTTTATACGGCCAATTAATTAGTCATTTTTATTATTATTTTTCTGCATTTATCTGTTATATGTATTATACTTTGTTTGTCTTATTTGAGTTTTTCTAAATGACAATTTTATAAAATTTTATTTAATTAACAATAAAACTAGATTAAAATAAATTTATTTGATAAGTTTGATGAGTTAAAGTAATCATTTTTAATAATTATAAGTATATACACATAATTTTAATAAAAAATACAAAATTATCCGTAAAATTATAATTAATTGGTGGTATACCGATTAATCGCTTAATAGAATTTCATCCATCTAACGAGCACATACCATTATACAAGGCAATGAAGCTCGCGCTTCGAGTTCGAGTTCTTCCTAAGTTTAATATCTGATAGAGATAGAAGTTCAATTTCTCTGAAGAGCCGGGGCCTGTCCCATTCTTTTTTGTTTTGTTTCAATTGTTGAATTTTTCATTTTGGAAGCTGATATGAGTACCCGCAGTTGAGTACCCGCATTATACCCGCACATAAACTATCATAACTGTTTTTGAGAACCGCACCTAAACTGTCATAACTGTTTTTGGGGACCTAAACTGTCAAAACTGTAATTTTATTTTACAAGTATTAATAGTAACATTGTGAAGTATTTATACCTATACAAAACAAGTATTTATATCTATACAATGAACTACATATATGATATATGAATTGGGGACCATTACTTTTCCAAAACTGGAGACCATTACTTTTCGGGGGCAGTAACTGTCAGACTGCATTGGGGACCACAACCAAAAAGTCACGTGGATCACAACACCAGTGCTACATTCATTGATTAAATTAATTCACATACAAAATGGAAAGTATTTATACCTAAATTATCAAGTATTCATATATAATTCATCAAGTATTCATATCTAAGATATCAAGTATTTAAAAAAAAACTTGACACAATACCTACTCATCTTTTACACGTTTTTCAAGGTGGTTTTTTTTTTCTCCGTTCAATCTAACCAATTTTTGGAACGATCTATGAGGAATTTTGCAAATCTAAAACCACGAACGTGTTCTATTTTTTTTTTCCTCTTTCAAATGAGATCCATGATGACATACTTTTACACGTTTTTCAAAGTATCAAATATTCACATATGAAAAGTATTCATACAAAATAGAAAGTATTCATATCTAATATATCAAATATTCATATATAATTCATCAAGTATTTATACTTAAGATATCAAGTATTTAAAGAAAAAAACTGGACTCATCTTTTACACGTTTTTCAAGTATTCACATACAAAATGGAAAGTATTTATACCTAAATTATCAAGTATTCATATATAATTCATCAAGTATTCATACCTAAGATATCAAGTATTTAAAAAAAAATTGGACACAATACCTACTCATCTTTTACACGTTTTTCAAGGTGATTTTTTTTTCTCCGTTCAATCTAACCAATTTTTGGGACGATCTATGAGGAATTTTGTAAATCTAAAACCACGAACGTGTTCTATTTTTTTTTCTCTTTCAAATGAGATCCATGATGACATACTTTTACACGTTTTTCAAAGTATCAAATATTCAAATATGAAAAGTATTCATACAAAATAGAAAGTATTTATACCTAATATATCAAATATTCATATATAATTCATCAAGTATTTATACTTAAGATATCAAATATTTAAAGAAAAAAACTGGACTCATCTTTTACACGTTTTTCAAGGTGATTTAATGATTGACAAAGTTAGTTATACCGTTATGGAAGTTAATTAGGAAATGAATCAACTGCGGGTACAATGCGGGTACTCAACTGTGAGTACCAAAATCTTTATTCTTTCATTGTTCTGTTTAAATTAGGTATGGCAGAATTAAAGGTCCGAAAAGAGCAAAGAATAATGGACATGATAATTATCAAGAAATGACAAACTAAACATTTCAACTTCTTGTAAAAATATATGATGAATTCAATCCAAAACTTTCCGCTCAAATCGCGAAATGGGAAGATAAGTAAAGACTTTTGATTTATGAATGAATGGGGATGAAACGATAGAAAAACTTCAATTATTTTAATGGACATACCAGTATACCACCAATTAGTCTGTTAAAAAAACAGCAATAATATTTAGGTTTAATTTTTTTTTTTTGACAAGACTACATTTATTTTTTGAACTCTATAACTCACAACTTTTGAATTTAGAATATGTACAAGTTTAGCTATAAGCTCTGAACTTTTAAATTAATTTTAAATATAATCTTGTTAGATTTTTCAAATCCGAAATATTACTTTTAAAAATGCAGGATAAAGAGGATAAAAAAATTGCTGTGTAAAATGCCAATGTAAAGGATACCGAAAATAAAAATTAACATGCCGTATAACAAGCGACTTAATTTGATATTGTGATTGTCTACTAATTGCCACATCAAAATTTAAGTCTTAGACTAGGGAGTTCAACAGAAAAAATGTTTTTAATTAAAGCTCGCTACAAGTCTGAATTAATATACTTAAGTCTACGGTCTTTAAACCATTTGAACTTCCTATAACGTTTATAAAATAACCAAGTTGCCAACCAATTGTGTCAACTTCTCCGGAACGGCATTAGAAGCAAGAATTCTTCCTCAGGAAGAACATAAAAATCTTCCAGCTAACACTACTAAGCCTAAATTGTTCAGTTACATCCAATGCCGTCAAATGTATACATGCTTCATAAACTGAGAGCAGATTTAGCCATAGCCAAGGCACCTTCCAATGTGCTGTTTCCACCAATGAAGCCGCTCATATGCACAAAAACACAGCCTGGAATGCCCGTTTCCTTTGAAAGTTCATCATCTCGCAGCCCTCGCCAGGCTGAAGGAAGTGCCTTTCGACTCTCAAAGCTCTCTGGTGATACTGAAACTGCTTGTACTCTCCATGATTTGCTCCTCTCATCCTATAAACCAAGGCTTTCATTACCAACACGGTACTTAATTCTGATAAAACATACAGAGGTATACAAGCATTTTTAGTACATTATGTGAATCATAATTGGAGCATAACCAGTATATGTCCTAGCCATCAGTTACAGAACCTGTTAATGTGTTCAATTTATATGCCCTCATTTTTCGTTCAAAAATGGATCATAATCCTAGTCAAAGATGACTACAGAGACTGAACATTTGGAAAGTCACGGCCCAGATAGGAATTTTCAAGTTTCTAAGGTCATAAGGGACCACTTTGTAATCTCCTCCCTTTTGCTGCAATTAATGTACAATTGGGGTCTCTGGTAGTATGTGTTCATGTCCGCTTTTCAGGTAAAGTCTAATTCAGCTACTTAAGTTTACTGCATCACTGAAGGTACCAATTCATTTGGCCCTTGTACTATCATGTCCGTGTTACCACTGATAACATCATACTCTGCAACAGGTGTGCAGAAAGTGGTAGCAACAGTGGTTGAATTTGAATTTCAAGGATACAAATAAGGAATAACTTTATGAGGCAGAGACAAATTTATGCCATGGGTATCAGAAAGCTAAGAGAATAGTTATGACATAAATCCTAGTCTTTGCTACTCAGAGAGTCAAGAGTGCTATAAAATTGCGTACAATTAATTATAACTTTGTAGGCAGTCAAAAGGAAAAACTAATATGCAACAAGTTTTGTAGAACAATGGATTATACTAGTATGACATCTCTATGAGGAGCAATCCAGTGTCCCTACCTATTGGTGACATACATTATTAACTTGTAAACATAAATCACAAGCAAACAGGACCAATTCAAACTTTGAACTCAAGAATTACATCACTTGCCCATATATCTTATAAATAATAATTTTAATTTAAGTGCTTCAATCTTTTAAAAAATGGAACATCAAACTTTTTTATTTATATAGAAATCCAAAATACGATTTAGCCAAGATATTCAACAATTTGGCTTGGTTCATTTGCAAAGTTGCAAGCATTTCATTATAAGATAGTGGCCTCCAGTCCCACCAAGAGGAAGTAATAACAGATCCTTTATATCTAGGGGTGTAAATGGATCCGAAAAAATCCATCTGAATCCGCTCCGTATTCATTCCAGATCCGAATATGGATAAACAGATCCGGATAATTTCGCGGATCGAATTCGGATAAAATTGTCTATTGGTAAACGGAGTGGATATCCGGTTACATCCATCCAAATCCGCTTTCAACTCTGAACCTCTCTTATCCCAGACTATATATTAATGTTTCAAATTTCTTTTAGCATTGCTTGTGGGACTAATGGAACTAATATGCTCTGGTCCGTAAAGGATAGACCATAGATTAGCAATCAACAAATTGTTATCTAGTGTTTTGTGACCTTACTATTACGCAATCTTCCACTAGGCTTTCCCCAGTTTCATATTTATCAACCAAGGTATGAATTATTTTATGGTTTATTTTAAGGCAAAGCAAATTCTCTTATTTCTTATTCATAAATTTGTTTTTCTTAAATTTCTTAATTTTTTTAACTAGTATTTGTATCTTAAATTTCATATGAATCAATTATCCGACAATTATTTGTTTCGTATCTGAATTCGAATTTGTATTTGTGAATTATCCGCTCCGTATCCGTAAGGCGGATTTGGTTTTAAATTTTGACATCCGTTTACCATCCGTATTTGTATTCGTATCAGCTAATTGAAAGGTGGAACGAATTTGGTATTGGCATTATCCGCTCCGAATTCGCTCCGTTTACACCCCTATTTATATCCCTACATATGCCTTCAATGATATTAAAAAATGTTTGATAATAAGAAAATTAAACCCCAACCTAGTTTGCACAGAAGGATATGTACCTGAACCTTATTTATAAAACAAAACAATTGTGAAGATTTTCTTTTAGTATAAACTCTGTGAGGTTAAAAAATATACTACTCTATTAGCTAAAGATGTAACATATGTAAGAAACATAAACAACATGGTTTAATTTTTGGTGAAATTTTTGTATTTTGCTCTTTGAAGTCAAAACCATAAAATTGAACTTCCTTAGATCAATCCAAGTAATTTTTTGAAATTAAAAAAGAAGACATGCCTGAGTTCCAGAGAAATAGATCTACGGAAATAATAGATTACTATTTTCTTAGCTAGAAACATACAAGAGGTATATTGCTTTTCTATCTGCTTCATGGAACAATATTGTTGGAGGTATCAACAGTGGAAAGTTTAGAAGGGCATATCCGGCCATATACAAGTTTATAGAGAGTCAATTTACCACTCTACTCTCCACTGGACCACTCGGCACCTGTGCATTTAATACTAACACAGTTTCTTTTCAGCAATGTGCTGATGATGCACAGCAACCAATAAATCATATAAAAGTATTTCACTGTAACTAACATCAGCATAATGTGTGAGAAGGCTACCTGGTACAAAGCATACTTGATCTGTGGATCAATCTTCAGTTCCTCTTCAAGCTCAAACAAATGCAGCTTCCACTGAAAAAATACAGGAATAAAGAGTAAATACTTGCACCAGAGAAGCCAAGATTGCACAAAGAGGTACAAAAAATGTCCTGATATAATTAGATAGTAATCAACTATACCAAAGAAAGAAGAATTTATTCAAACACACTTACAGGACAGTATTGATTCAGAACAAGGATTTCTCCACTTGCATCAATATCCTTTCTTGATGATAAGCTATCAATGACAATGGCTCTGGCAGGCAACCATGATCTGACATAAAAACGTAGGCTCTGCCAAAACGCAATACATAACATTGTGCAAAAACAGCTTAAAGCAAGCTTATTGTATCTTTTACTTTTAATGATTCACTAAAAGTAACTTTGAAACAAGGCATTATAATCTGGCTAACCTGTAAAAATTCATTTCCACTGAGAGACATTGCTTCGTGGAAAGCCGCATCTTCTTTCTCAGGTGACTGGTCAGGGTCATTCCAGTTTGGATTGAGCCGACCCACCCGAGAAGACAAACTTGTGTTATTTACATACTTAGGAGGCTGGTCGGTGTCATATTGATTGACACCATTATCAATGGCATCAATGGCCTATTTTACAAGAACAAATTAATAAGATATGTCAGATATGTTGCATTATAGTATGGTTGAGGACAAAAACAAATCACCAAGTACCTCAATGAAGCTTTTGTAAATAGCAAGGTATAACCGCTGCACATCAGGATCAGACTCATCACGTTGAAGCTCCTTTGCTATTATCTCTTTACCATAATGCTGTCAAAAACAAATTGAAAGTAACAGAATGTAAACAAGTAAACAGCATATTGACCAACTTTCACCTTTACAGAACTTTTGGTAGGGTAATGTTGGAGATTTGTACTTGTAATTGTGTATGTTCCCTGTTGGTATAGTACTACTGGACCTAACTTGCATAATATCAACACCAACCTAATGGATTATATAAATAATTCTAATTTTAAATTTTAATCTCATTCCTAAGAACAACTGTAAAGTGACATGGAGAATCACATAGGGGCAAGTCTAATGGGCCACAGCCAATAACCCCTATATGGGTGATTAACAGTTTTACTAAACAGATGCAAATACCTTATAAACTAGTCCAGCACTACTAAGTTTGGTGTTGAAGCCATGACCAAACACTTCAGAGAATCCTTTCTGATGATGATCGTACCTATCTCGGCTGGGATCATATACACCACCTACATCAAGCACCGCATCCAATGACTCTAGTAGCTAGTGCAAGATAAAAAAATATTGAAAGACAGTGTAATTAGTTATATCAGCAACATTGTTGCACAAACTTCTTCATTAAAGTATTTAGCGATAATAAATCAACAACAGAAACCTTCAGGCTTCAGCATGCTAATAATTATAGTTTAAAATTCCTTGCTAAAATCAGATGATAAATTATCCTGGTTAGCAACTCCCAATTACATTGTTTTCAACTGTCCCTGAGGTGAAAAACCAATTGAAAAGTGTATGCACAACACGATATCTTTTTGTTTATTTATCTAGCTTCATCAATTATTATCCTCTAAGAGAATTAACTGGTTCTGGTCCTATTAGGTTTTAAATGACAAACCAAAGGAATAAATGATCTAACAATAAGATATATTAAGCTCAAATAAAAATGTAGTAATGTACTACACCCAAAAAGGAACTGTGGAACAATTTCCAATTTAAGTATTGATTTTAATAACTAATATTCAAGTCCAATGATACATTAAAATCTAAGTACCAGGGCCAGACTAAGCAAATAATACCTAATTGATGTTACTTATCAAAGGTTCTTCATGAAAAAACAGATTAAAGTACCTCAGGATTTCTTGTGCGGACAACATCAGCACTAGCAAACTTGGAAGTGAGGCGAATCAAAAAGCAGCCAAGCGCCTCATCGCAATGGAAGCTTCCATTGTGGGTTCCTACTCTCTTCTTCTGACTCGCTTGACCAGATGCTACATCTGAAAAGGCGCAAACCCTGGGCTTCTTGGGAGAACCAGAGGTCAAGGTGTCGGCCATGAGAGGGAAGAGAGGATGGCGGCGGGGAGAGCAGCGGAGAGCAAAAACCCTTTGCAAGTGAGAAAACGAGGTAGAGAACATTTAGGCGCCTTCACCAAGAAAGACTAGTGAATTTTATCAGCAGAGGTAAAAAAAGTATAGAAAGCCTTTGAAGGTGACAAATTTATTCAAGGACACAGGCTGATCAGGCCTTGGGCTGAATATTAATTACTTCTTGTCATTTGGGCCTTCTCTAAAATAATAAAATTTTACATACCATCAACGTGGGACCGTTTCTTTTTCAAAAGTTGTATACTGGTCATACGCACGGGCGGAGCAAGACTTTCAAATAATATGATCAAATGTAATGGAGATCAATCATATTCATTTTTCAGATTACGAAAGATGTCAGTTTTACAGTATTCATAACATTTTTCTCTAAATTATATAGAAATATTGTATAAATAAACAAATTTTGAAAAAAAAAAAAGTAGAGGTCAATTGACCCCATTCAATAGCAGTGGCTCCGTCTCTAGTCATATGTTTGATGAAAAGATGGGAAGATCTCATTTTCAAAGGAACACAATTCAAGTGAATTTTGTAGGTTTAATTCGACAACATATTGACAATTATCCTTTGATTTCTTAGGCTTGTTGATAGACATTTTGCCAAATAAATAGATTAAGAATATATCATAATAGGAGTAGAACTAGGGTGTGATGTGCTCACCAAGCCATTTGGTGAGCACACCTCCAAAAACCGTATTTTTAAAGTTCAAATAGTCGATTCGAACCTTCCAACGTGTTCTTCATATTAAAATGTGCTTGGAGACCAAATTTTACATTTTTTGAAAATTTTTTACTATTTTTTCAGAATTTTTGAAAATCAGTGTTTTTTGAATTTTTTTTTATTTAATGAAAAGTGATGATTTTCAAAAATTCTGAAAAAATAGTAAAAAATTTCCAAAAAATGTAAAATTTGGTCTCCAAGCACATTTTAATATGAAGAACACGTTGGAAGGTTCGAATCGACTATTTGAACTTTAAAAATGCGGTTTTTGGAAGTGTGCTCACCAAATGACTTGGTGAGCACATCACACCCTAGTTCTACTCTCATAATAGAAGCAACATTTGAATTGAGCATATTTCTTTTCAGTACTAAAGCATCAGTCTAAACAATTGCGATACAAAATTTTATCCATACATATACTGATGAGCTAATGCTAGATCATTTACAGTGAGTATTTGTTAGATGCTATACAACAATATATATTAATATATCAGGAAACATGTAAGGTCAGTTACGCTAATATATATATATAATGAGGAGGGATCCACTTACAACAAATTTGAGTTACAACAAAGTTACAACATTCGTTTTTTTCATTTTCAAAGTCCAAATCGTCGATCCAACCGTTCAACATGATCATCTAAATAAAATGTACTTGCAGATCAAATTTTATATTTTTTTGAATTTTTTTACTATTTATTAAGATGGGTACAAAATTCAATGGTCTAAGTATGGCTATTTTTTGTAAAATACTTAACAAATAGTAAAAAAATTCAAAAAAATATAAAATTTGATCTGCAAGTACATTTTATTTAGATGATCATGTTGAACGGTTGGATCGACGATTTGGACTTTGAAAATGAAAAAAACGAATGTTGTAACTTTGTTGTAACTCAAATTTGTTGTAAGTGGATCCCTCCTCATATATAATTTACAGTGAGTAATTTTATCCATACATATACTGATGAGCTAATGCTATATAGAGTGGCTAATATCAAAACGTTTGCACCAAGGCCCTCGTGCAACCAAGTCGTTTTTGGATTTGAAAAATTCAAACGGTCGATTCAAACTGTTAGATGTTCAATATATATTAAAATATGTTTGGAGACCAATATATTTTTTGAAATTTTTTTACTATTTATTAAACCACTTTGAAAATCTGCTATCATGCAAAACGGCTTCCCACCATATTTATTTATTTATTTTAAAACCTCATCTAGAATTCTAGATTAATCTGCTATCATGCAAAACGACTTCCCACCGTATTCTTTTTTTTTCCTCCTTTTTTATGATTTTGATGGCGATATGCAGGAATATTGGATTCCTTGGAAAAGATTTGCTTGAATATTTTATCCGTATACTCTGAATATATATTATTTACCATTGTTTCTGTCAAGTGTCAACTGTCCAAGTCATAATCATAGTACCGCTGATTAGTCGTTTGCTAACAACAAAGTATATGAGTATCAATTTGAAAATTTCTAGCAGGTGGATCTTTTAAAAATTTCTTAATCCTTCTCCTCTACACATAAAACAAAAAACTTGACAGAAAGCATGTTTTATAAAGCACCTAATAAAAAATGGAAAAGTGTTATCCTCTTTTAAATTTTTGTTTGTTTATTTGCACTTATCTACATATATAAAACACTACCAGAAGCAGACAATGTCAAAGTCATAATTCAAATTCATAAGCTTTTATATAAAATTAATCATCTAACTTCTCTATTTCTTTTTATTTTATTAATTTTTGTCCTAAAACATAGTAGCCTAACTAAGATGCTACGGTAAATGCATATTATACAATAACCGGTGTTATGGACTTATATTTTCAATTTTAAGGTTCAAACTGTTGATTTGAACTGTTCAACATGATCTTTATATAAAAATGTATTTGCATCTCAAATTTTACATTTTTCAGAATTTTTATATTATTTTTTTAGATAGGTAGAAAACCACTACTTTTGAATGGTTCTGAATTTTCGAAACAAGTGATTTTCTATCTATCTAAAAAAATACCAAAAAAGTTCAGAAAAGAAATATAAAATCAAGTCTTCAAGTACATTTTCATATATAAATCATGTTTAATAGTTCGATTAACTTTTTGAACTTTGAAAATTAAAATATAATTATATGAGTTTATAGTAAAGGTCGATCCGTAATATACTTTTTAAATACATCACTCAAAAACTTTTATTCTTTTAACAACCTAAAATTGGCAAACAAATCTTGCATCATTTACTTGTAGCAAGTCTTACCCCTGGTACTTGATCCATATCCTTCCAGGTACCTGACTCAAGACAATTGCAAGGGACGGCCCATATTTACTCTCAGCCAGTGTCTATTCGGGATAGTGCAAGAGGCCGGTATTAATTGTACTTTGAGATTCGTGCCAAGTTAAAAGGATAACAAATTAGATCTGAATTTATGCTTAAAATATTTTATAATACAATTGTAAAATAATTACTAAGAGCATCTACATCTCTGGTACTATTGGAGTTTCTAATTTGATGTGGCAGTTTTTAATTCAGTTTGTTTCTTATTTAGAACTATGCAGTAAAGTTTATTATTAAGAAACTATTTATAACCTCCATGCTGATCAAATGATTGGCTCAAATTATTTCTCTTTTTAATGTATTGCTGATGTGACTTAATAGAAACTCTAAAATTAATTTCAGAGATGTGAGAGTTAAAAACTTTAGAGATCTTAATTTCTAAAAAGTGGTTAATAGTTATTTAGAAATTCATTTGAATAGGTGAGATGTAGATGATCTAATATAATTTATAAGATACTCTAGATTTTTGAAATACTTAAACGAATATTTTAAAACCTCTTCTAGATTAATCTGCTACCATGCAAAACGACTTCCCACCATATTCTTTTTTTTTTCCTCCTTTTTTATGATTTTGATGGCGATATGCAGGAATATTGGATTCCTTGGAAAAAAATTGCTTGAATATTTTATCCGTATACTCTGAATATGTATTATTTACCATTATTTCTGTCAACTGTTCGAGTCATAATCATAGTACCGCTGATTAGTCGTTTGCTAACAACAAAATATATGAGGATCAATTTGAAAATTTCTTAATCCGTCTCCTCTACACATAAAACAAAAAACTTGACAGAAAGCATGTTTTATAAAGCACCTAATAAAAAATGGAAAAGTGTCATCCTCTTTTAAATTTTTGTTTGTTTATTTGCACTTATCTACATATATAAAACACTACCAGAAGCAGACAATGTCAAAGTCATAATTCAAATTCATAAGCTTTTATATAAAATTAATCATCTAACTTCTCTATTTCTTTTTATTTTATTAATTTTTGTCCTAAAACATAGTAGCCTAACTAAGATGCTACGGTAAATGCATATTATACAATAACCGGTGCTATGGACTCATATTTTCAATTTTAAGGTTCAAACTGTTAATCTGAACTGTTCAACATGATCTTTATATAAAAATGTATTTGCATCTCAAATTTTACATTTTTCAGAATTTTTATATTATTTTTTTAGATAGGTAGAAAACCACTACTTTTGAATGGTTCTGAATTTTCAAAACAAGTGATTTTCTATCTATCTTAAAAAATACCAAAAAAATTCAAAAAAGAAATATAAAATCAAGTCTTCAAGTACATTTTCATATATAAATCATGTTTAATAGTTCGATTAACTTTTTGAACTTTGAAAATTAAAATATAATTATATGAGTTTATAGTAAAGGTCGATCCGTAATATACTTTTTAAATACATCACTCAAAAACTTTTATTCTTTTAACAACCTAAAATTGGCAAACAAATCTTGCATCATTTACTTGTAGCAAGTCTTACCCCTGGTATCCGTATCCTTCCAGGTACCTGACTCAAGACAATTGCAAGGGACGGCCCATATTTACTCTCAGCCGGTGTCTATTCGGGATAGTGCAGGAGGCCGGTATTAATTGTACTTTGAGATTTGTGCCAAGTTAAAAGGATAACAAATTAGATCTGAATTTATGCTTAAAATATTTTATAATACAATTGTAAAATAATTATTAAGAGCATCTACATCTCTGGTACTATTGGAGTTTCTAATTTGATGTGGCAGTTTTTAATTCAGTTTGTTTCTTATTTAGAACTATGCAGTAAAGTTTATTATTAAGAAACTATTTATAAACTCCATGCTGATCAAATGATTGGCTCAAATTATTTCTCTTTTTAATGTATTGCTGATGTGGCTTAATAGAAACTCTAAAATTAATTTCAGAGATGTGAGAGTTAAAAACTTTAGAGATCTTAATTTCTAAAAAGTGGTTAATAGTTATTTAGAAATTCATTTGAATAGGTGAGATGTAGATGATCTAATATAATTTATAAGATACTCTAGATTTTTGAAATACTTAAACGAATATTTTAAAACCTCTTCTAGATTAATCTGCTACCATCAGGGGCGGATCTACTGTAGCACAGGGTAGGGCAACTGCCATACCCTGAAAATCCAAAACTAATTTACAAAGACTGGATTTTGGACCTTTGCCCTACCCTGAAAATTGATATTGCCCTACCCTGCAGTCCAATTAAAATAACTGGCCCATTATATATTAAATTTGGTAAATTATATAAGATACGGTCCAATTAAATTAAATTCGAAACCCGATTCAATAATTTCTTGCCCTACCCTGGTCAAAATCCTGCATCCGCCCCTGGCTACCATGCAAAACGACTTCCCACCATATTCTTTTTCCCCCTCCTTTTTTATGATTTTGATGGCGATATGCAGGAATATTGGATTCCTTGGAAAAGATTTGCTTGAATATTTTATCCGTATACTCTGAATATATATTATTTACCATTATTTCTGTCAACTGTTCAAGTCATAATCATAGTACCGCTGATTAGTCGTTTGCTAACAACAAAGTATATGAGGATCAATTTAAAAATTTCTTAATCCGTCTCCTCTACACATAAAACAAAAAACTTGACAGAAAGCATGTTTTATAAAGCACCTAATAAAAAAAGGAAAAATGTCATCCTCTTTTAAATTTTTGTTTGTTTATTTGCACTTATCTACATAAAACACTACCAGAAGCAGACAATGTCAAAGTCATAATTCAAATTCATAAGCTTTTATATAAAATTAATCATCTAACTTCTCTATTTCTTTTTATTTTGTTAATTTTTGTCCTAAAACATAGTAGCCTAACTAAGATGCTATGGTAAATGCATATTATACAATAACCGGTGCTATGGACTCATATTTTCAATTTTAAGGTTCAAACTGTTAATCTGAACTGTTCAACATGATCTTTATATAAAAATATATTTGCATTTCAAATTTTACATTTTTTAAAATTTTTGTATTGTTTTTTTAGATAGGTAGAAAACCACTGCTTTCGAATGGTTCTGAATTTATCGAAACAAGTGATTTTCTACCTATCTAAAAGTATACCAAAAAAGTTCAAAAAAGAAATATAAAATCAAATTTTCAAGTACATTTTCATATATAAATCATATTTAATAGTTCAATTAACTGTTTGAACTTTAAAAATTAAAATATAATTATATGAGTTTATAGTACAGCTCGATCCATAATATACTTTTTAAATATCATCACTCAAAAACTTGAGTAAGGCTACGGTGCTTTGCAAAGTAAACCCCCCGTTTACTTCGGGCCACTTTTTGGATTTTGAAAATCCAAACAACCGATCCGAACAGTTCAACATGTTCTAAATATTGAAATGTGTTTGGAGACCAAATTTTACATTTTTTGGAATTTTTTTACTATTTATTAAGCCACTTTGAAAATCGCTGATCCGACGGTGAACAGTAAAAAACAGTAAAATTTTCTGGACCATCGGATCAGAAACTTTCAAAGTGGCTTATTGTGTAATATGAGAGGGTTTACTTTGCAAAGCACCGTAGCCTTACTCCAAAAACTTTTATTCTTTTAACAATCTAAAATTGGCAAACAAATCTTGCATCATTTACTTGTAGCAAGTCTTACCCCTGGTCCACACCACTTAAATTTTCTGTACCTTTACAAAGACACAGCATAGATATTTGCTTCAGGCCTGCAACTGTGCTTGAATTCTCAATGTCATAATAATTACTTACCATCATGATCTTTTTTTTTTTTCAGGAAACATGTACTTGATTTGTCCCAAAAACCATTAAGCCAAGACCAATTTTTTTTTTTTTTTGAGGAAAAAGCCAAGACCAAATTAAACAGGCAGACCAATTCAAGTAACGGTCCCAACAATAGCGCTATGATTAGGCCTAGCTAACGGATCCAACCACCTCGAATTCAGATCATCTCCGGTACCGTAAAAAAGAATCTTTTACAATTAGTGGATCTGGACCGTTATTTAACTTTGCACGATTCTCAACACAAACAAAAATTCGGAATGGCGCAGGGCCCAGTATTGTTTGTGTGTTGAGAATCGTGCAAATCAAGTGTTTTTGGATGGTCCACAAAGAATGGTCTAGATTATTACTATTTTTTACAAGTGATTTTCGAAAATGGTCCACAAAAAAATTCGGAACCGTATGGTCCACAAAGAATGTTCACTAGATTATTACTATTTTTTACTATTTTTTACAGTATGGTCCAGAATGTTCAAATCAAGTGTTTTTGGATGGTCCACAAAGAATGGTCTAGATTATTACTATTTTTTACATTTTTCCGAATTTTTTTACTATTTTTTCAAAAATCACTTGATTTGAACATTCTGGACCATCCAAAAACAGCATATCTAAAAAAATAGTAAAAAAATTCGGAAAAATATAAAATTTGGATTGCAAGTACATATTCATTTTATAATCATGTTGAACGGTTCGGATCGACCGTTACGATTTTGAAAAGTCAAATTTTAAGCCGTAGCACGGACCTCATCCGTGCTATGCATAGCACCATAGCCTCACTCTCTATGTTTTATCATTTATTAACTACACATGTGGATTCCTATAAGGAAAATAATCGAGAATAAAAAAAAAAGAATTGCTAGTACATTACACTCGTTTAAGAGAATCTGTATTCTATTCATTAACTCAATCGTTCGATCAGGATCCGGGCCAGTCCAGCTCAAAGTGGAATGCACGGGTCTCTTTAATATTTGTACCAACATATATGGATCCGATGGTCCGGATTCATTATGTATTAACTCAAAGTTTGAATTAATGCAGAGGATACAAATTCCGTTTAAGAAGCGTGTATTGTAATAGTAATATAAGCAGCAAGAAAATGCCATTTCAACTCTACACGGAAAATAGGATATTTTTTCAGAAATATGTTTCAGTGTATTTAGAACCAGGGTGTTATAAGTTCATCAAACTCTTTGTGAACTCAACTCTAAATCGGATTGGCTTCAAATGACAAATCTGAACCATTGAAACTCATCTACCTTACGAGTGATGCGTTTACACGTGAAAAATTTTAAAATTTCAAATTAATTTTGTATAGAGCGAAGTGGTAAAAAGCGTTCAAAAAGTGAATGTGTTAAAATTAATTTATAAACTTTTTAATTTTGACCGCTTGACTTTATACTATTAATTCGAAATTTTAAAATTTTCACATGTAGACACATCACTCGTATGGTAGATGAGTTTCAATAGTTCGGATACGTCATTCGAAGTCAATCTGATAGATTTTAAAGTTGAGTTCAGACCAATGTTCTAAATAGCATGCTATAGTGTTTTCGGACCAAAAAAGCTATGATGCTATAGCCATATAGCGCGCTATTTCGCGCTATAGCGCCGCTATATGGCCATAGCGCCGTTTTTTCAACCGTTCCGCTATGACGCGATAAACACTATTTAAACCAAGCGTTTATCCTTTGGTTCAGACAGAAAAACTTGGTAAATTTAAGAACACCATAGTTCTACTCGCAAACAAATATTATAAATTTTGCTACCACCACCTTGAAATAAAAATTCACTCCAGGGAGAGCTTTAATTCGTAATCGCTTAGCATAATTTTATATAAAAAATATTTCATTAGATGAATGATAATTTGATTGATTTAACATGTATTAAAATATTCATAATAGATTAAACGAAGAAAGAGAAGTGATATTTAATTTCGATGAAAAATAGTATGGTTTGATTGTTTAAATGAAAAAAATAAAAATTTGGGAAGTTACACAGTGGATACACCGACCGTGATTTTTATTTTTACCCAAAAAAAAATATATTTTAATATAAATAGCCAGGTTTTTAAAATATTTTTATTTTTACCCAAACCGCTAGGAATCCCAGCGGTCCGAATTAAAAATTCGGACCGCTAGGAATATCAGCGTTCCGAATTCTTAATTCGGACCGCTAGGAATCCTAGCGTCCGGAAATTTTAATTCGAACCGCATAACCCCACCCGTGACTCTTCTTCTCTGTCTCCTCTCCGCCAAAAAAAAGAAAAACAGAAAGGCTCACCGCCAGAAAGAAGAAAGGAAAAAAGAAAGGAAAAAAGAAAGAAGAAAGAAGAAAGAAGAAAGGAAAAAAGAAAAAAGGCTGCGCCTCCGTCCCTCTGCCTCGCCGTCCCTCCGCCTCTTCACCGCCGATCGTCGATTCAATCATCTTTGAAGGTAATTAGAATTATTTTCGTATTTCTCTGCTGATCTGATCGGTGAATTAGAGAAATGTTTAAGCCATTAGAAATGTTTAAGCCAAATTGATGAATTAGAAATGTTTAAGCCAAATTGATGAATTAGAAATGTTTAAGCCAAATTGATGAATTAGAAATGGAAATGTTTAAGCCAAATTGACGAACCGTCTGATTGATTGATTGCGCTGATTGATCGAACCGTCTGATTGATCGAACCGTCTGATTGATCAAACCGTCTGATTAATTCGAACCGTCTGATTGAAAACCAAATTTACTTTTAAAGTCTCAAATGTTATATATTTAGAAGACAAATTTTCTAATCTGATTGAAAACCAAATTCTCCTATTAAATTCAAATTTTTAATCGGTAAAATTGGATATATTTATTTTTTCATTAAAAATCAATTAATATAGATTTATTTATTCAAGAATTGATTTTCCTTTAAAATCTTATTTTATTAATATTTTAGCGAAATTGTATAAAATATTATTATATAATACGGTTATGTGATTGAATTTCTGTGTAATTTATGTGTAAACTTAGAAGTAGGTTTGATGATTCAATTCAATCATCTTTGTGCAATTTCTGGACAGCTTTGTGCAATTTCAAGCATTATTTCATACATTTCTAATGGAAACCTTATCTTCCAAAAAAAATACAAATTTATAAAAATATGCTTGTATGGAGTGGTTCTTTGTTCTTATTGGCATAATGCATGTTATGATTGACTCCATAGTCATCTTTTTGCATATTAGCGTATTTTAGTATATTTTTACCGCAATTAGCATATTTTAGCCAATTGTAGCATGTTTAACCTTTTTTTTAACGTAGGATGGCTAGGGGACGGCCTAGGAGACCACCCGCAGCCGACCCGGTTGATGAGCCCATTCCCACTGACAGCAAGGATCATTTCAGTCCTTTATTATGGATGCCTCACGGTGAGCACCGAGTCTCAGAGGCATCTAAAGAGGTACTTGATTACTTTTTTTTTTTAAGTTTGGATTTTGTTGAATTTTTGTATTTTTAGGTTTTCATGTTATTCACTTTTTTGAACGCAGAGTGAGGCAATTATAAATGCCAGGGGTCGGTATCAGGACATGCAGTACTACTCGGAGATGGAGGCGTATCTGCAAAATTTGGGGGTGCTGATTTGTAGTTGCTTGAGTGTCTCCATGAATCTCGCGAATTGTGGCTCCATCTTGTGCTTGGCCGGCCTTGGAGGGAATGGCAGAGGTGGCTTGTAGGGTGGTGGTGCAATGTATTCAGGTTCGGGTTGTCGCTCGTTTCCACCTACGGTGTCATTCTGCTCCTCAAAAAGGTCTGCCTGCGTTTCGAGTACGGGCGGCTCCAGCGGTTGCGGCTCGTACTCTTCTGAATGTGATGGCTCTGCATGTATCTCATCGGAAGTTTGATCGGGTATGGGAGGTCCCTGATAAGCTGTACCGCTCCTTAGTGTTATACTCTTGCAAGTCTCTCTTGGGTTTTCTTCCGGTTGGCCCGGGAATTTGCCTTTTCCACGTGTGAGAGTTGAGAGTTCTTTTGCCATCTTAGAGACATTGTCTTCTAAGTCTTTGTTGCGGTTTGTCAAGGATTCGATCTTTTGTGCGATTTCGGCGTTAGCCTTCTCTTGCTTCTCTAGGAATCTCTCCATTAGTGATGTGATGTCTGGTTGCTGCGGTTGATTGTATTGCCTTGGTTGGTAATTCTGTTGAGGATTATTGTATCTTGGCTGAAAATTGGATTGTGGTTGGTAGTTCTGTTGAGGTGCAGCAGGCCTTTGGTTGTTTGCGTATGAGAAATTCGGATGGTTTCGGTTGTTTGGATGGTATGTGTTGTAGGCGGGCTGAGGTCGAAAGCTGTTATCAATTGCATTTGCTTGCTCCATGTCTTCCTCAGGTTCCGTCATATTCATACATTCGGTTATCTCATGCGCTCCTCCGCAATAGCCACATGCTGTTGCGGCATTGACTGCTGCTACCGTTCGCTGCTTGGTCTGCTTGTTAAGTGCCATTTGCAAAGCATCAATCTTTGCGCTCAGCATGGAGATATCATCTACTCGGTGCATGCCAGGTGTTGGCGCTGGCTTCTTTCGCTCAGGGATCCAGTAGTGTTGGTTGATTGCAATCTCTTCAATTAGGTTGTAAGCCTCGTCAGGTTCCTTGTTCATGATTGCTCCTCCTGCAGAAGCATCAATAGACAACCTATCTGTAGGGTTTAGACCATTATAAAAAGTTTGGACAATCAGCCATCTTTCTAGACCATGATGTGGACAACACCTTAACATATCCTTATATCTATCCCATGCCTCACACAATGTTTCACCATCTCTTTGTTCAAAATTAGTAATTGCATTTCTAAACCTTGAAGTTTTGGACGGTGGAAAATATTTTGCAATAAACATATTAAACAATTGGTCCCAAGTTTGAATAGAATTGGCCGGTAAAGAAAACAACCATGCTCTTGCTTTATCTTTTAATGAGAATTGAAATAGCCTTAGCCTGATTGCTTCATCGATAACTCCGTTGATCTTTATCGTCTCGCATATCCCTAGGAAAATTGACAAATGAAGATGTGGGTCTTCATGTGGCAATCCTCCAAATTGCTGTTGTGAAACCATATTTATGAGAGCAGGTTTGATCTCAAAATTACGGTTTGTAACAGTTGGCGGGTTTATACTAGAATTAGGATCATTCGCGCGCGGTACGCAATAGTCTCTTAGAAGTTTGGGTCTTGCTGCATCGTGAACTCCATTGTTAATCGGTTCGTTCGGTGGGATATTCATGTTGATCGAATCTGAGTCCTCTTCGCCTTCAGAATTACTGGATGAAGAACTATGATTGGTTCTTATCGGTGATTTGGAAGTGAATTGTCCTCTCCTACTAGCAATCCTCTCGGATCTTCGTACGGATGATTCGGCCAGCGTGCAATGTTCCTAAAAAAAGAAAAGAAAATCTGAAATTTAAACTAAAAACCGAAAATAGAAAGAAAATAAAAAAAAAAGAAAAACGAAATTAAAAATAAAAGAAAAATGAAAATAAAGAAAGTAAAAAGAAATCTAGGCGTTTCTAATTAATTGGATTCAATGGTCAAAACAAGGGCGTCTTTCGAGGCCTTGCACAATGAACCGTTATTCCCCGGCAACGGCGCCAAAAAGCTTGATCACTCAAAAGAGAGCAATGTTTCTTTTAATATTTATAAACTCGTAAATGCTATCGGTTCGGACTGCAAGCGCACAATCCTTATCGAGTAGTATATGCGAGGTCGATCCACAGGGAATATTGGTTCAGTGTCTTGAGCGATCGAATCACAACCTTTCGAAAGGCTAGACGAAATCTGAAATTTGAGAGATGTTTGTTGATCAATGTAAATTAGGAAACAATTAAAAGTAATTAAAATAAAGATAGAGATGAGAATTCCTAGGGTTTCGGCACACCGTTGCCACTCAATCCGTCTTGACAATATATTCCTGTTGCGTCTGATTTCCTGTTGTTGTTTTATGAAAGATAACTACATAGGTCACTGCGATTTATGTTACGCCAGAATGACAGATCTTTCATCGAGACTCTACTCAGGACAATGCGATTTATCTTACGCAACTATCGGGTCTCTTATCTCCCAAATTACTACACAGATCACTGCGATTTACCTTACGCAAATGATGGAATTTGGTCATGCGTTTTGTTGTTCTGGTTTATGGCTTCCCCGCGAAGGTTTTCTTCACATAAACCTAATAGATCTCAACGAGGCTAACTCATCCAAATAGTTCTTCCGAGTTATTAAAGTACTGTCACTACCCTAACAAACTCAAACTAGATCATTGAAATTAGGTGAAGAGATAGTAAATCACAAAAGCATATTCGATACAACAACAAGAAATCATAATCAACAGAAATATATATATCAAAACATCAAGAGTAACAAGGTTTACTGCCTAGCCCTAAGAAAAGGAACTTAGCCGCGGAACGGCATGGTTACAATCACTCCTCTCTTCTCTCTTTAATCAAATCTAACCCTAATTACAAAGATATCTATTCCCTCTGTCCAGGGGCCTTTTATAGGAGTGTAGGGACGTCTGGAGTTGATTGGAAGCCAAGGAATTGATCTGGAAACAGCTGTCGGCAGTTATTTCTCAAGAGTCGCCTTCGGTTACGGACCGTATCAAGGTGATACGGTCCGTAATGGGACCTTGGCAGTTATGGTTGTAACTTCCTGCGCTGTCTTCTGAGCCTGTGCTATGCCTGGTCCGTATTAACCAATACGGGCCGTAACAGGGTCTTAGTCGATAAGCGTTGCTGATCCGATTGACCCGATTCTAGCTCCATTTGATGTAGAATAGTCCCAAAACCTGTTTTCTGCAATAAAACTTAAAGAAGGGTGACAGTAGCCTTTTTCTCTAAATAATTAAACATAAGTGTGAGAAAATATGTAAAACCTAAGCCAAAACCCTACGTAAATCATCATCATTTTGACTCTGATCAGGTGCAGCATTTGGTCGATATTCTACAGTCGGAGACTAAGTACATCAACGCGTCCCTGATTGCAGGACTAGTGGAGCGATGGCGCCCCGAGACGCACACGTTCCACTTACCTTTTGGAGAGATGACAGTGACTCTCCAGGACGTTAGTGCTCTATGGGGTTTGCCTATCCAGGGCGTGCCCGTTGGTGGCATATCTGACCCCACAGATCCAGATGACACGACGATTAATTACATGCTCGCTGAGTTGTTGGGAGCGGAGCCAGATATATGCAGCAACGGGGGGAAGTCCAAGTACTGTCTGGACAAAACGAAGCTGCGAGCTATGTTTGCGAGAGGTATAGGTAGCGATTCCACTCCGATCGAGATTCAGAGGTACTCATACAAACTATTTGTATTACATTTATTTTGTACTTTATTTCATGCGGAAAAATGAGTTGCTCTATAATTTTGATATTACAGACACACACGGGGATTCGTGATGGACCTATTTGGTTCTGTCATGTTTGCTGATTCTAGTGGTGATACCATCCCGATGATGTATCTATAGCTGCTGCGAGACCTTCAGCCGTCGAGCGGCAGGTACAACTTGGGTGGGGCTGTCCTAGCACATCTCTACTCCAACTTGTGCCACGGTTGCAAGGTCAGTATGCTATTTATGTCTTATTTTAATTACCTACATTGTCATGCACTTGTTGTCTTATTTTAATTATTTAACTTGTCCCTGACGGCTGGTATTCTTCAAAATATAGCGGAAAACTAAGCAAATCTACGGGGCAATGCTGCTTCTGCAGCATTGGTCGTGGTCACGGCTACCGGTGGGGGTACCTCCCGAACGAGGATCCATGGGGAGAGCCCGAAAATAGAAATCGACTGGCATTCGGCATGAAATGGTACGGACATCACTTGTACAAGGACAACCCTCACGGAAAGACAGCAGGTATCAGGACGGTCCGATCTCAGATTCAGAGTCTGGGTGAGACGCAGGTGCGCTGGACTCCGTACCATGAGCTATACACTGAGGGGAGGCTGCCGCAGATTGTAGCGGATGATCAGGAGATGTGGCTCTACAGGGGACCGCTGGTGTGCTTCTGGATAGTGGAGCACCACTATCCAGACCGGGTGCTCCGTCAGTTTCATTTTCCTCCACTCATCCCCGCAGATCCAGATGTCCCGAGATATGTGATCATGAGGCTACACGGGTAAGTTATGTTATTTTTAGCATTTTTGTACTTAACATTAGTTCTTGTCTTTAAATTGCAACTAACATATGAATTACAGGATAACACACGGTAATCACTGGGATAGAGATTGGAGTGTGCATCACTCGGAGTACTACATCAAGGCGGGCAATATGAGTGCCAACTTATGGCAGATGCCGGAGATTGATACGATGCAGTTTCAGGGAGATCCCCTATTGAGATATCAGGCTTGGTACCTGCGGGTCGGCATGGCTTCGGTGTATATAGAGGGAGATTACGGCGAGTTTCTTCGCTCGCAGATTGTAGCGGATGTGAACAGTAGTGAACAGTAATTACGTATGTGATTAACAGTAAATACGTATGTAATTAACAGTAAATACGTATATAAAAAAAATTACCTGACAGCAGACTCTCCGTCTCCTCCTCCTCTTCCTTCAGAACCTCCTTCTTCCTCCCTCTTCCTCCCTCCCTCTTCTCTTCAGCCCCAGATGTTTTTCTCTCTCTCTCTTCTACACACCTCTCCCCCGTACTTATAAGTTTTCAAAAAAAAAAAGAGATTCGGACCGCCAGGATTCCTAACGGTTTGAGTAAAAATAAAAATATTTTAAAAACCTGGTTATTTATATTAAAATATTTTTTTTTTTGGGTAAAAATAAAAATCACGGATACACCGACAATTGACATCGCGCCAGCAGCTATACAAGTAGTTGTATATATTAATTGATTCCTTTTGTTCATGACATGACAAAAGCTGTGATTTTTTTTTGAGTGAGCCCATGGTGCTATGCATAGCACGGATGGTTAGTGTACTACGGCTTAATATGGTACTTTTTAAAATTCTAACGGTCGATCCAACCATTCAATGTGATAATCATATGAATATGTACTTGCAAACTAAATTTTATATTTTTTCGAATTTTTTTACTATTTTTTTTGATAGGTAGAATTTTGATGGTCCAGAATTTTCAGAAACACTGATTTTTCTACCTATCTAAAAAAATAGTACAATAATTCGAAAAAATATAAAATTTAGTTTGCAAGTACATATTCATATGGTTATCACATTGAACGGTTGGATCGACCGTTAGGATTTTAAAAAGTACCATATTGAGCCGTAGTACACTAGCTATCCTTGCTATGCATAGCACAATAGGCTCACTCATTTTTTTTTTTTCTATTTATTTATTTTTGACATAAATGTAAGGTATGTTAAGAACTTGTCTTGCCTATTGGTTATTTGGTTGTCAAACACAAAGAGTAGATATTTACTTTGAAACTGATGCCACGCAAATAGAAAAGACAAGCTATTACCTTCAAATTAGGTCCAAGTAATCAACCTTGCGGTGAGATCTGGCTACGGTGCTATGCATAGCATAGAGGGTATCCGTGCTACGGCTCAATATTTGAGTTTATAAAATTCTAACGGTCGATCCGAAACGTTCAACATGATCTTCATATGAATATGTACTTGCAAACCACATTTTACATTTTTTGAAATTTTTTTACTAATTTTTAGATAGGTAGAAAAACACTTGATCTGAATGGTACAGAATTTTCAGATCAAGTGATTTTCTACCTATCTAAAAAAATAGTAAAAAAATTCTAAAAAATATAAAATTTGGTTTGCAAGTACATATTCATATAGAGATCATGTTGAATGGTTCGGATCGACCGTTAGAATTTTGAAAACTCAAATATTGAGCCGTAGCACGGAGGCCCTCTATGCTATGCATAGCATATTAGCAATTTCCTATATATATAGAGTACGGCTAACACGCTTCCTCTAGTATATTAACAATATGCTTCTGACCTCTAAAATCTATCGAATAAGCTTCAAATGGCAAATTCAAACCGTTCAAACCAATCTCCTTACCGAGAGCTTCGTTTCCATATAAAAAATTTTAATTTTCGAATTTATTTACTATCAAGTCAAGCGGTAAAAAAAAAGAGCAAAATAGGGCATTAAAATGGGCACAAAATCCTTCATATTTTGACCACTTGACTTGATGGTAAATAAATTCAAAAATTAAATTTTTTTATACGGAAACGAAGCTCTCGTTAAGGACATTGGTTTGAATGGTTTGGATTTATCGTTTGAAGCCGATTCAATAGATTTTGAAGGCCGGACACATATTATTAATATACTAGAGGAAGCGCGTTAGCCATACTCTATATATAGAGAGAGAGAGATAGACTATGGTGAGTTGTGAAGTAAAACGTCGGTTTACTTCACGCCATATTTTTATTTTGAAAATCCAAACAACCGATCCGAACCGCTCAACATGTACTCTATATTGAAATGTGCTTGGAGACTAAATTTTACATTTTTTGGAATTTTTTTACTATTTATTAATCCACTTTGAAATCGCTGATCCACTATAAACAATAAAAAACAGTAAAATTTTCTGGACCACCGGATCAGCGATTTTCAAAGTGGCTTAATAAATAGCAAAAAAATTCAAAAAAAATGTAAAATTTAGTCTCCAAGCACATTTCAATATGGAGAACATGTTGAGCGGTTCGGATCGGTTGTTTGGATTTTCAAAATGAGAATATGAGCGTGAAGTAAAAATGACCTCTTACTTCACAACTCACCATAACCCAGCTCTATATATATATACTAAGTAGAACTAGGGTATTCGGACTCAACTATAAAACCTATCAAATTGATTTGAAATGATGAATCTAAACCGTTGAAATCCATCTACCTTACGAGTCAAGCGGTCAAAATTAGAAGGTTTATAAATTAATTTTAATGCATTCATTTTTTGAACGTTTTTTTACTACTTGACTCTATACAAAATTAATTCGAAAAT
Organism: Carex parvula; assembly: GCA_025461045.1. Taxonomy (NCBI): domain Eukaryota; kingdom Viridiplantae; phylum Streptophyta; class Magnoliopsida; order Poales; family Cyperaceae; genus Carex; species Carex parvula. The sequence continues at coordinate 817,489 of JAJGRW010000445.1, read as the reverse complement.
TTTAATTTTTTACATATAGACGCATTACTCGTAAAGTAGACGGATTTCAACTGTTCGGATTCGTCATTTGAAGTCAATCCAATAAATTTCAGAATTAAGTTTACAAAAAAACTTGATGAATTTAGAAACACCCTAGTTCTACTCTATATACTAATATGCTACCAATACATGACTTTAAAAATTTAACACCAAAGGTATGTTTTTTTTATTTAGTTATGTCAAAAATATTTGATACCGACAACTAGAATTCAAATTTTAAATTCAATGAAGCCTACAAAGGAAGAACAGCGTCATGCTCCCACTTAATCAAACCTAACAGCTTAAACAAAAGAAGTTCAGAAGAACCCAATTTATTATAGGCCGCATGCTTGAAATTAAAGACATGAAACCAACGACTTCTATTTTGTTTCCTTCAATTATTTCAAGCACTTGACTTTGAAAATATGGCCATAGAAGTTATGGTTCCGTAATTTACAAGTTCTAAATTAAATAATGATATCAAGGTGAATATTTTTTTTTCTAAACAACTAAGTAGTGCTCAGTTTTTCACTACGTATAATTAAATGATCAAATAATATGTAATAAGAGTACATATCATTCAATAATGCGGCACAAGCTGATAATTAATTTAGTTCATTAAAATTATTAATCAATCGAAGAATATAATGCTCTAATTCATGTTCTTGGTTCAGTTTAAGTCTGGAGTGTTTAAGTTTGAGCAGTTGGTGGGTTAACAAACTATTGAGAATTCAACTTACCCGCAGTGAGTCATCATCCCTACATAATAAGATAAAAAAAAAAATTTCAACATAAAACATAATTTATAATTATTATACAATAAATCTATATTTACAAATTTATTAAAATATAAAAACATACAAAAGAAATTGGGTCAGATGTGATATGTCACCTTTTGAACTTGTGTGGACCTGTCACTTATATTGTCCCTCTTATGCTATTTTTTTTTCTTTTTAATTCAGTCATTCATACGCCTCTGCACTTTTAAGAATCAAATTTAGAAAAGGGGAGGAATGAACGGATCTAGCTAATCCTTATTTACTTGTTCAAGAATATTAAAATTCGAATAGAAGAGAAGAGAAGAGGAGAGGGAGAGATGAAAGAAAAATCTATATAGAAAATTGTTGCGAGTTTATCCCTCAAATCCGAATGCTAGAGAAAAAATTTATACTTTCCTTTCTCTCTCCTTCTCTCTCCTCTCTAATTTTGAAGCATAACCAAAAGTCAATGATCCGTTTCCCTCACCCCTCCCTCCCTCGGGTAAATATCCTCTCCGGTACCGTAAAAGATTCCTTCATTTTACGGTTTGAGATTAACTCCCAGCCGGTTTGGGATTCGGGCTGACGGAGGGGGCAGTATTATTGGGCTTTGAGATTCGTGCCAAGTTAAAAATAACGGTCCAGATCAAGTAATTGTAAAAGATTTCCTATTACGGTACCGGGGGTGATGTGAATTCTCCCTCCCTCCCTCTCACGTCATATGCTCACACATTTGAATCCTTCGACCTTTCACATAGTGCATTTTTGCAGATCTACATGCTTCGTATCAGTTATTTAAAATGGAGCACTCAGGAGCGGAATTAGAAAATTTAAATAGGAGCTGGAAAATAAAATATATAATGTGAGAGTTGGAGAAAATTTAATTAAATTTTAATATACATAATTAAAAAAAGTTAAAATCATGAAGTGGCTTGACTATTTTTGGAGTACACTAAGATCTACTCCGGAAGCACTTGAAAAATATGACACTTAGTAGGGGTGGTTCGATTCAAACTAAAATAACATTTGATTAATTATTATTTTCTAGTTTGTATAAATATAAGTTAACTAACTGAATAAGTTATTCAACTGAAGTACATAAATTAAAATAGCTGTAAAAGTACATTTTAATTTTGTTACATTACACATTAACCGTCAACAATTATTATATACTAAACTAGACAAGTATGCATCGCATAAATATTCAAAGGTTTTAATCGGGTAAAATCAATGTTCTAAATAGCGCGCTATAGCGTTTTCGGATCAAAAAAGCTATGACGCTATGGCCATATAGCGCGCTATAGCGGCGCTATATGGCCATAGCGCCGTTTTTTCAGCCGTTCCGCTATGACGCGAGAAACGCTATTTAAACCTTTGAGTAAAATTGAATAGGTGCAATCGGGCCTTAAGTTTTACAATCGGACACAATCTAAGTGCTTAATATCAATGCACTTAACAAAGTTTGATGCTAACTTAATATTTTTACAAAATATTAATTATAAAAAGGAAAGAAAAACTAACTTTTCAAATTCCCATATATTTGATGAACATATATGATTTAAACTTTTTCGTAGGTTTATTACACTTAAGAATTAACAAATTGAAATTCTCATTTCCGTAAAAAATTTCATAGTCGAACATGTCTTAAGATGGAGTAGAACTAGGGTGCTCCTAAGCTCACCAAGCCCTTCCGTGAGCGCGACTCTAAAACCTATCATATTGACTTCAAACGATATTTCCAAACCGTTAGATGTTCAATCTATATTAAAATGTGCTTGGAGACCAAATTTTACATTTTTTGGAATTTTTTTACTATTTATTAAGATGGTTTGAAAATCGTTGTTTTCCAATGGTGCAGAATTTTAATAAAAACAGCGATTTTCAAACCATCTTAATAAATAGTAAAAAATTTCAAAAAATGTAAAATTTGGTCTCCAAGCACATTTTAATATAGATTGAACATCTAACGGTTTGAAAATGTCGTTTGAAGTCAATTTGATAGGTTTTAGAGTCGCGCTCACGAAGAGCTTGGTGAGCTTAGGAGCACCCTAGTTCTACTCCTTAAGATGTATGTGAAACTAAGTAGGGAATTTAAAGAGCGCAGTTGGGACTTTCACGAAATTTATATAAAAATAAGAGTGAGAAACATTTAAAAAAAGTTTTTTCTAAATTAATTAAGTAATTACAAGTATAAATTTGACGACTACCGGTATGTTAAGCAGTTAGTCACCCCTTACGAAAATAGAAAATAACAACCAAATAAAAAAATTTGCTATGATGTTTGTTTTATAATTTTGACAAATCAACAATTCAGATTTCTCGACTGCTATCATTATAGAAAACATCATAAAAGAAATTATAAAAGGAAAACCATTTTAAGATTGACTATAATTACTAATTGCAAAATTTTATTGCCCACGCCCCACGGCCTATTTATGCCAAAAAAGAAATTGCAAAATTTTACTTTTATAAGAGGAAGCTCACGTGTCGGGCACCCATGTGATTAATCATATGATAAATTACTTTTAGTAGGAAAAATTTCTAACTTTCAAGCGGTGGTATTTTATTTAGTAGAGATGCAGAGAGTGCAACTTTTGAGGAAAGCAAGCGGTGTGAAATGCATTAGTGTTGTGCTCTTCATTGATGAGGTGCACATGCTCGATATAGTACCGTAAAAGATTCCCTTCATTTACGGTTTGAGATTAACTCCCAGCCGGTTTGTGGTTCGAGCTGACGGAGGGGACAGTATTATTGTACTTTGAGATTCGTGCCAAGTTAAAAAGAACGATCCAGATCAAGTAATTGTAAAAGATTCCCTATTACGGTACCGGGGGTGATGTGAATTCCGATATTGAGTGCTTCTCCTTCCTCAACCGTGCATTAATGTTTTTTTTTTTTTTTTTTTCTTGTTAAAATGCATTAATGTCATAACACGTTTTAAGAGTTGAGCACAGTCGCCTCATAAAGTCATAATTGATCGTTTTCAAATCTACACCCCAGAGAATCTTTGTATTATATTTATACGCCCCTGGTTTAAGAGAAATTAAACTACCCCTTCACGCTGAACGCTGCACACACACGACAAACTCCAATAGTTTGACCGATTCTCTGCGGTTCGCCTTCCTCCTCCCCTTCTCTCTTGACCAATCACAAAACCGGCCATCCCACGCCACCGCTCCCCTTCCCCTCCATATAAATTTCAAAACCGCTTCTCCTAATTAACCTCCTCCCCTCGCCTCTTCACTTTTCTACGCAATTCAACAGAGAATTTCGTATCGCCATGTTAATTCCTCCCCATTGGCCACCGATCCTCGTAACCGCAGCCGTCGGTCTGATACTCCTGCGTCTCATCCTATCTTACAAATCTATCCTCTTTCTTCTGTCGCGGTGGTGGCGGTGGCTGGATGACAAGGCACAGGTTTACCAGTATTTTGAGATCCCGCGGTACAGTCAGACTAGCGAAGAGGCCTGAGAATCCCTTATACCGCAAGGCGGTTTCTTATGTTGCTTCCCTTCCTTCGTTAGAGGACTCCGATTCGGCGTCCCTCTTTTTCTCTCCAGCCCGTAAGTCTAATGATTTTTCTCTATCCCTCCAGTTGGGTCCTGGTCAGACGGTGCAGGATTCATTCCAAGGAGCCCGGTTGTCATGGAGCAACCCAGGTGGTGGGGGTCCACCTAAACTGGTCCTGCGTGTCAGGCGCCAGGACAGGACACGTGTGCTCCGCCCGTACCTGCAGTATGTCGAGTCAGTCTCCGATGAAACCGAGGCGAGGAGGCGTGATTTGAAACTGTTCACCAATTCGACAAGTGGATTTGATCGGGGTCATGTCTGGAGCTCGGTTGCATTCACCCACCCGGCTTCGATCCACACTCTTGCAATGGATCCGGAGTTGAAGAACCGCATCAGCAACGATCTCGAGTCCTTTCTCAAGGGCCGGAATTATTACCATAATTTAGGTAGAGTATGGCGCCGTAGTTATTTACTGTATGGTGCCCCTGGAACTGGTAAATCCTCATTTGCGGCTGCTATGGCACGGTTTTTGGGGTACGACGTCTATGACGTGGATTTGACGCGTGTAGCCGGTAGTGATCTCCAAACTCTCCTCGCAAGAACCACCCCAAAATCTCTAATTCTCATAGAAGACCTCGACCGCCATTTGGCCGAGGGCATGGTTCATCTCTCGGAGATTTTGAACTTCATGGATGGGATATTTTCGTGTTGCGGTGAAGAACGGGTCATGGTTTTCACCATGAGCAGTGATGACAAGGAAGGAGGAATTGACCCAGCCGTGCTTCGACCGGGTCGGCTTGATGTACATATTCATTTTCCCATGTGTGATTTTGCAGCTTTTAAAACCCTAGCTGGGAGCTATCTTGGGATAAAGGATCACAAATTGTACCCGCAAGTCGAAGAGGAATTTCAGAATGGGGCTCAGCTCAGCCCGGCGGAGGTGGGAGAGATTATGATCACCAACCGTGGATCCCCGAATCGGGCAATTAAGACAGTGATCGGTGCTCTCCAGCACACTTCACGAAGTGGGTCAGTGACCCGGCGGGGGGAAGAGAACCGGGTCGGAGAGGAAGCCGGCGGTTTGCATTTTGGAAAGGATTCCACCATTAAAGAATTTAAGAAATTATATGGTTTAATTAAGGTGAAGAGTAGGAGGGAAGGACCCCCTATTTCGGAGGGGATGCCGACTACGCCGGGTGATCCCTATAGAATTGCAAAGGAGGGGTGATCAAAGGGAGAGGAATTAAGAAAGAATTAGGTGATTAAATAAATCAATTGAAAGATATCTTGGTCCATTTTCAAGAAGGTGCAATTGGGTTACTGTTGTTTCTCTATTTCTTTCTTTCTTTTTTTGGGGTTTTCTTTAATGGGTTAGCTCCAAGAATTGGAGTTAAAAGTAGTTTTATTTTTCCTTTTTGATTAGCTCGTTTTGGAATATTTCTTTGTTGTTTATAGGGGGGATTTAGTAGTAGAATTGGTTAAACTGTTAAAGATGACTAGAATGAAAGGAACAACTTACATGTCTGGTCAAACTGTATATTTGCAAGACATGCTGATTTGAAATTAAAGGGGCATTATATTCCCTGTTCTGTTTTTTTTTTCTCATCTTTTCTGTACTGATTCTACAGGGCTTGGGGTAAAGAATTAGTGCCAAATTTTTTAAACTGACTTCTCTTTAAAGAAAGTATCTCCCCCGATTCCATGTTTGTTTGGGAATCTAAAACGGGACCCCTTGTACTCTCTCCTTCGTGGATTGCACAGGTACCTTGTGCTCTACGAATCATGCCTAGAAAGGCTAGAACTGTTTAGTATATTAGAAGAAGCATAGGATAGGAGTCCAGAAACTCTGATTTTCTCCTTAATGAAAAGGTTTAAAAAAAAACAGAGAGAACACAATGTTGCCTAATTTGTTTAGTTGCGGTATTGGTTTTTATTTTAGAAATGTTTTAGATTTACATCTCTTACCATAAAAATAAAATGTGTAAATCTAAGCTGTAAACCAGCAAAAGTGTTTCCTGGTCCCACGACCACCTTTTGCGGCCTGCTACTGAGTTGGTTACAGTTTGCACTTTGCACCTCCTTCCAATTTATGAGCCTCAGCTCTCAGGTTCACTTTCCTTTTAAACAATTTGTATCTTTTCATTTATTTTGCTTCCTTCTTCTTTCTTTCGGATGAAAATCATTTTTATTCCAGAAACAGTGCGAGATACCTTAAGGCCTTCCTCATGTCTGAATTCTAGACGTATCATGATTTAAGAGTGAGTCTATGTTATTATGCATAGCACAGATTGGTCCGTACTATGGATCAATATTTTCGTTTTCAAAATTCTAACTGTCGATCCGAACCGTTCAACATGATTTTCATATGAGAATATACTTGTGGACTAAATTTTTTATTTTTTAGAATTTTTTTACTATTTTTTTAGATAGGTAGAAAATCACTTTTTTTTTAATGGTCCAGAATTTTCAGATCAAGTGATTTTCTACCTATCTTAAATATAGTAAAAATTTTCGAAAAAAATATAAAATTTAGTCTGCAAATACATATTCATTTGTAGATCACGTTGAACGGTTCAGATCGACTATTAGAATTTTCAAAATAAAAATATGACTCCATAGTACGGACTAATCCGTGCTATGCACAGTACCATAGACTCACTCATGATTTAATTAGATAATACTCTCATGATGGGGTTTTCGTAGATCTTGTCCGGCCCAATTCGGCCTGAGTTAAATGAGTCGGCGATAATCCTACGTCCAAACAATTTTTTTTTTTTTTTAAGTCTAACAAAAGAATTTCAAACGAAATTGATATCCGAATTTGTTACTATTGATATTTTCCTTCAAAGAATTAACGACAAACAAAAATTCTACTGCAAACTTTGTTCCATAGCATAACGACTCTTCTTTCTCAATCAAAATATTTGGTGGTTGCTATTTTGATAAAACCCTCTTGTTCCATATTTTGTTAGTTATTATTCTTGCTAAGGTTTTCCAAAAGGATGAAGCGTTGTTGTTTAAGAGTTAGGACTACATGTTGCATATTTATTAATAATCTTGGATCATATTGCAAACAGCTTTTTACCGAGTTATGAAAGCGCTGGATGATCAGTAAAATACCACTCAAAGTTAGACAACAAGTTTTATTTCATAAAGAAAAAAAAGTGGTAGACGAGCATCAAGTAAATAAAATGGTGTTGTTCTCTTTTTCTATGTTTGAGTTCATGTGAGCATTAAAAACTTGTCATTTCTTAGTCATCGTCCGTTGTTTGATAATGGATATATGTCACTTGTGCTATTGCTACCTAATGTTTTCATCAATTAATTATGTTTGGCTTAATGGAATATTGCAACTTCAGAACTATAGTGCAGGTGAGGTGAGGTGCTGAAAATATTTAAGCAAAATATGGAGAAAGATTTTTTTCCATAGGGAATAAGTCCTTAATTAGCTGTGGGTACCCATAGATTGCAATTAAAGCATAGCACAACGAATTCTGGTGTCCTGGGAATGGTTGGTTTACAAAAAAAAAATTCTTTTGAAAAAAAATGTAGAAACCGAACATGGCAAAAAAAGTAGAAACCGAGCATCAGGCAAATATTGTTGTTGTTCAATAAATTGAAACTAATGTTCAATTAGCTCTCTTTGATAATGTTATATTACAATCAAATTTTTGTACGGTTAAATTCCAAAATATTTTATGGCGTTCCCTGAACTTTGTCATTTTATATTTTTTTTTTGTTTACTTAAACATAATTTTAAATTTTATATGGACATGCAAGCAAATTATTGCTAACATAAAAATCGGCAAAAATCCTTTACTTAAGAACAAGGTTACTTAATAAATAAGAAACGACTTCACACATTGGTTTTTTTTTTTTTAATAGAACTAAACAAATTGTTTAAACGGAATCACCACAGGGTTTGGGAGTTACAAAAAACACCTTAACCGAAGTAGTGGTTCGGTGGAGGGAGAAATAAGTTTTCTCCATCGAAACAGTGCTTCGGTAGCGAATTTTTGATCCGGCTAGAATAGGTGTCTTAGAAAATTCCTGTCTAACTTCCCACCGAACCACTACCCCAGTTAGGGCCTATTTGGCTGCCAAGCGAGAACGGGAATGGGCTTGGGTTCAGGTCTAATTTGAATGGCCGAAACACTGTGCGCGTGGGAAAAAAAAATTCACTCTGAGTGAATTTTTTTTTTCCACGGACACAGTTGCAGCTGAACAGACCCTAAAGAGGTGATTTTAAAATTTTCGTGCCCAACACCTTCTTTCTCTTCCCTTCTTCCTTTTTTTTCCTCCTTTCTCTTCTCTTTCTTCCAAACCATAGAACATGCGTCTGAATTGTATATGAAACCAATTCAATAACAAATTTAGTTAAATTTTAACAAAGAAATCACTTATCACAACTACGGATCGCAATAATCAGATTAAAAGCAGTTTTATAAAAGTTTAATAGAAACAGGTTAAAAGCACTTATCACAACATATTTCTTGAATCTTGCCTTGCCTCAATATTTAGCTAAAAATTATGCCTCCACCTAACCACTGTCTCAGTGAAGGAGAATTTGGACAAATTGTTTGACCAATGGTGGTGCTAGATGTGGCCATATCAGAAAGTGCCTCACCGAACCAGTACTTTGGGATAAGGCTCTGCTGCTTTTTTTAAAGAACAACATTCTGCTTTTTTAATCTCAACCATTCAAAATTTTTCATTCACGTATCTCAATAAATTTTTTTTTTCATGCACAAATCTCAATAATTTTGAATGATTGAGATAGAAAAAGAAAGACTCTGCTTTTCTCTCAGAAAAGCAGCGGAGTCCATTCCGTACTTTGGTAGACTACGTGTCTTCCATCCTCCACCTAGCCACTCTCTCGGTGGAGATGTTTTTTGTAACTTCCCAATTATTTATAATTAAGTGTCTTCAAGCCTCCAACGACCACTGCCTCTGTATTTGTTTCATTTAAACAAATTCATTTAGTTCTATTTAAAAAAAAAATCCACACATTGTGTGACAAGGTATGGGATACATTCAATTATTTGTAACCTCATATGAAATATTGGGATAATATATACCTCCACCAGAAAATTGCTAATATACCTGGCCAGAAAACACAGGCCACATCTGAAAATTCAATAGTTTGACATGGAATGCAAGGTCAAATTAAATTTGGGGTTAGTAGTTCAAAGAAGGTTCTATTTAGGCTAGGTTCGTTTGGATAAGCCGGTGGCAACATTGTCGCGTAGCTACCTCAATTGTCGTGCATATATTATTTTGGATTGCGCTGTCTTCCTTCATTCTCTCTCGATCTCTCCGTTTATTTAAATTCAAAAGTCAATTCTGTTAATTTTGTTCCTCTCGGATTCCGACTTGGCCGAAATTTTTATTAATAGAAAATAAAATAAAAAAATTGAAGAACGTTTTCGCTGGAATTCGAGATGTAGCAAAAACGTGATGGTCCATGACGTCTAGAGCATTGTAGCTGGACGTTATAAACCATAACATTCCAGTTAATCTGATCTCTAATTAACAAAAAACACTGTAGCTGGACGTTATGGTCCATAACGTCCAGCTACATTGGTCTTTTTTTTTTTTTTTCAAAAAATCGCAAACTGAAGCAAGCAAAAAAAAAAAAAAACACTGTAGCTGGACGTTATGGACCATAACGTCCAGCTACAGTGTTTTTTGTTAATTAGAGATCATTAGCGACCAGATTAACTGGACGTTATCGGCCATAACGTCCAGCTACAGTGCCTTGGACATTATGGACCATCACGTTTTTGGCCGGGGGGTTTCATGTATACCCCTCAAAAACATAGAAATTACATGTTTTCTTCTAAAATTCATAATATCGTATTTACTCTTCTAAACTTCAAAAACTCACAAATTTACCCATCTGAATGTATCTACTATTGAAACTTATTTTAAATTTATTATGAAGTATCTATTTTACTCTTCTTTAAATAAAATAAAAAACTAGTAGCATGTTTAAAAAAAAATACCAGTATTCTAATTATTGGACGGTTTTTGAGAGCAAAATGGTCATTTCTCTAATTTTGACACTTACACAGTGACATTTAGATATATGCTTGTGTAAGGGTCAAAAGTAGAGAAATGAACTATATACCCTCAAAACTGACAAATTAGAAGACAAACTATTTTTTGAAACATGCTACTAATTTTTTTTAATGATGGATAAAATGGATACTTTACGAGTTTAAAATAAGTTTTAATAGAAAAGTAATAAATAAGTAAATTTGTGAGTTTTTGAGTTTAGAAGTACATATATGATATTATGAATTTTAGATGAAAATACATAATTTTCAAGTTTTTGAGGTGTATACCTGAAAGGAGGGATTTTTTTTAAAAACAGTAAATAAAATAATCGAAGTTAAAAAAACGACATGATGACAGTGACTGTTATAAAAACAGCAAAAACCGAATCGCGCATTCGGTTAAGTTTTCTTTTTCCGCTTCACCGAATCGCGGATTCGGTTAAATCAAATTTTTCACACAAGAGATCCCTGAACCGTGTGAATTCCGTGTAACACCATCCTTAACCGAATTGGGAATTCGGTTAAGATTTTTTTTTGATTTTTTTAATTGTTAACCGAATAGGGGATTCGGTTAAGATTTATTTTTGATTTTTTTATTGTTAACCGAATAGGGGATTCGGTTAAGATTTTTATTTTGATTTTTTTATTGTTAACCGAATAGGGGATTCGGTTAAGAATTTTTTTTTATTTTTTTATTGTTAACCGAATAGGGGATTCGGTTAAGATTTTTTTTTATTTTTTTATTGTTAACCGAATAGGGGATTCGGTTAAATAATTTTTTTATTTTTATTATACGGTATTAACCGAATACCGGATTCGGTGCATTCAAATCAAAAAAAAAAAAGGGTATTAACCGAATACCGGATTCGGTGCATTCAAATCAAAAAAAAAAGAGGGTATTAACCCGTGATTTTTCTTTTTACCAAAATATAAAATTTCATTTATTATTTTATTAAATGGTAATTTTTCACCGATAACTCTAGAAATTTATTCACCGATAACCCTAAAGTTATTTTTATTACAAAGAATTATATTATAAAAACTTATCAATAATATAAAATTTCATTTATTATTTTATTAAATGGTAATTTTTCACCGATAACCCTAGAAGTTTATTCACCGATAACCCTAAAGTTATTTTTATTACAAAAAATTATATTATAAAAACTTATCAATAATATAAAATTTCATTTATTATTTTATTAATTGGTAATTTTTCACCGATAACCCTAGAAATTTATTCACCGATAACCCTAAAGTTATTTTTATTACAAAGAATTATATTATAAAAACTTATCAATAATATAATTTGACAGATGCTTTGATAATTCTAGGATATTTGTGTACATAAAAAATTTTAACGAACAAATTTTTTATTTAATAAATTCTTTGATAAAATTATTAAATAAAATACATAAAGAAGAGACAAAAAATTATAAATAAATTGTGCTTAATACTTCAGAGGGAGTAGATGAGGGGTCTAGAAGGGTAATTTGGAAAAAAAGAAAATTAAACAGGTGTATTGCTTTAATTTTTGTGAGAAAAAGGCAAAATTGCCTCATATTCTGTTAAACAAAAAGGAAAAAAAAAAAATTCACCGAATTCCTGGTTCGGTTAACCAAAAAGCAAAAAAAAAAAAAAAAAAAAAAAAAAACTCTTCACCGAATCCCTGATTCGGTTAACCAAAAAGCACAAAAAAAAAAAAAAAAAAAAAAAACTCTTCACCGAATCCCGGATTCGGTTAACCAAAAAGCAAAAAAAAACCGAACCTCTTCACCGAATCCCGGATTCGGTTAAGCCAAAAAGCACGGCTTCCGATCTTCTGTGGCAACCCACTGTATCCGCCGTTAAAACCATCAGTTTAACCGAATCCGGGATTCGGTGAAGCAAAAAAATAGCTTAACCGAATCCGCGATTCGGTTTTTGCTGTTTTTATAACAAACGATGCAATCATGTCGTTTTTTTAAATTTGATTATTTTATTTACTGTTTTTAAAAAAAATCCTGAAAGGAGAAAAAACAATGAAAGATTGTAAAGACGAATATTGAATTTAAGAATTGATATATACTGTCATAGTTGTAATCAATTGCACTTGTGGCAGAAGACATATCATAGGTTTGGTCATGTCAATTTTACTTCTGGCAGGCTCATAAATTCTGACAGTAAATTATTAATGCGTTGGTGGGGTTGGAGATGAATCACATCCACTCGATACCTGTTCCGGAAAGGTGGTACAAAATCATAGCCCATGTTTTAATATGGATAGATAGATAGATATTTATTGGATATGATTTACCGGACACGGCGTTTGACTGGGACCTTTGCCAACCTCAGTAACTTAATCCTTAATCAATCTTTTCATAATTTCATTCTTTTAAGCTAAACAGATTGAATCCTGTTCGGAACCTCTCTAGAAGCTTTGATTCGAATCCCACTAAATGCATCTTTTACTTCATCCAAAAGAAGAGGAGGGTTCAAATGCATCATAATTTTTGTACTCCAATATGCTCTACATTATTATCTCTATTTTCAAAGTCCAAATAGTCGATCCGAACCGTTCAACATGATCTTCATAATAAAATATGTTTGGAGACCAAATTTTATCTTTTTATAATTTTTTTATTGTTTTTTTAGATAGGTACAATATCACTTTATCGGATGGTCCATAATCTCTTTAAAAAAAGTGATTTTGTACCTATCTAAAAAAATATAAAAAAATTCTAAAAATTTATAAATTTTGGTATCCAAGCATATTTTATTATGAAAATCATGTTGAGCGGTTAAGATCAACTGTTCGGACTTTAAAAATAGAGATAAATGATGTTGAGCATATTGAAGCACAAAAATAATAGTGCATTTGAACCCTCCTCCCAAAAGAAATGCAATTTTCTTTTCTCATGTTGGAACGTTATGTAATGTCAATCAGAAGTGGTTTAATACGATACGTGAAATTGACATGGATTTCTATTCTCTGATTTAGATCAGATCAAAAGCCTTTATACTGGAAAATTTCCTATTTGCGTCCTTTTCTGAAAGGCAAAGACAAAGAAACAGCTTTATTAGAGACAAACACATGGGAGATTTAGTGTAATTCGCACTTATGATATGACCGCATCTTTAATAACAAATTTTAATTTTCATAATTACATAAAATTGAAAAAAAAAAATCTGATTGCATCATTTATTAATTTAGAAATAATATATAGTTCAATTAAAATTTCCCAAAAACAATAATATACAGTTCATAAAATCTGAAACTTCACTAATAACATATTTTACATATATTACAGCATACACATCGGCATATTAATTGTATGCTATCACTGTTTACATATTAAAAACCCCATTTAAAACATTCCCCACTTAGAATTACTAAATCCTTTTTCATCTAAATATAATCATCGGGAAATCTGACCATGTTAGCTTTCTAGGCGTCAACAATTCCTCGTCTCTAAAAATAAAACATGATATCCTATAATTACTGGTTAAAAGTAGAAAATTTCCAATTGTAATCAACACTTTCTGCAGTTTGAGCAAACAATCAACTGATAGACATATATACATATCTTAGCTCGTAAAAAAAACAAGAAAAATGGTTGATAAGTGCTGGCAGATGAGCTGATTTGCTTAAAAAAAAAGCGCTCTTAAAAGCAGAAACCAATTTGAAGTTAAAGGTATGTTTGCTTAAAAGACGCATCATCAGTAAACAAAAAAAGGTTCAAAAAGAGCAAGTAAACAAGTATTGAAAAAAAACAACTATGGCAGCAAGGCAGGCTTTATAAACCAAATACAGGGAAACCACAGCTCAGTAAAACAGGAAAGCCGTAACATTTTTTTCAGTACATTAAAACCCAAAAAGTACAGCATTAAAGAACCAAATAAACCAAAGTATTCAAAACTCGTACATTAACAAGCAAACAAATAACCATCTAGCAAAGTGAGATAGAAGTAGTAAGGTTTACAGGCCAGGAAAATATTTTCTAGGACCTAACAATATTTTACAAGTACCAGTGAGAATGCCATTCATTTGAAACATGTACCACGACTATCTATTTACAAAAGAACTCCAGTGTTGCAAATAGGATTATTCTTGTCAGAAGATTGGCATATCACTGTAACTTGTTGGAGCATTATATAGCGATTATGACTTGAGAGAGTATCAACTTACAGAAAGCAAGCACCAAATTTGGTCACATTTACGACAACACAAACCCCACTAGCACTATAATATCCGACTTCATCAGTGCTGTGCTGATATTATCCTAAAAGAGACATTACAGATATATTAACGAATCTCATCTACAAACTTATTGAAGACATCCAATCCTCAAATGTAAACCTAACACAGACTACATTCCACCAAATATTCTCAGTAAACAAAAAAAATAATAATAAGGAAAACAAATCTACCGGTTCTCGAACTCCTAATTTAATTTGTCATCATCAGCAGTTTCATCTAGCTGTGGCATCTCATCTCTTGGATTAAGGTTGACTCCCCAATCACGGAGCTTCTCTCTTGACTCATTTGATGAAGGTAATTTTCTATTTCTTTTCCCATGCCCCTGAAAATAAGGTGTTAAATTATGAGTCTAGACTTTGTGGTCCAATCAAATTGAAGCAGAGTTCAGCTAAACCAAGCACGAGTGTGCATTGTAGCACCACAGAACATTACCCCGCTATCATATTTCAAACAGGTATGCAACTTCTATAACTCATTTTGAAAACAATATTTTCCTTTCTTTAAGTAGCAGCCCAAACTGGTTTGAGTAGCCTAAACCCCAATTAGATAAATATAGCATAAATTATTCTTGCTATAGGTTAGGAAACAAAAGTATGTACTGTCATGGAGGCCCGTCGACTTTTGGTGTTGCTCTTCATCAATGGAAATTTGAAACCCTCAAAATCACCATTTTTAATGCTGGTTTCCAACTGCATAGATGAATTTACATATGGTTCAAATAAAAGGAAAATGCATTCCTACGGACCAAAACATTTTATAATATCTTGTAGCAAACCTGTACATGTAGAATGCAAATCAGAATACTGGCAATAGGCAACCAGCTCTCTTCTGGAGAGAGGGACAAATTTGTCCTGAAATATTAAAACCACCTTTTTTTAAAAGAAAAGTAAGATAAGGTCTTAACTATTTCAACAGATTTTGTAATGTTTAAACAGACATTCTCAACTTGTTAGTTTACATCATTTCTACTGCCTAATTGTTCTTCCTTTTTCAAACCCCTTCTGCAAACATCATTGATATAATTTTGTTTCTGGCTGAGCTTACATCAAATGTCAATTGCGAGATGAAAAGAACAAGCTCCTCGACAATGGCAAAATCTGTTCTTGTCTAATTTGTATGGTCGGGTTCCCAGGCAAAGATATGTAACAGTATACTCCAAGAGAGATGTGTACAACTGAAGTGTGAGGTGCACCCCACTCTCAAAAACAGCCAAAATTACAAGAACCACAGATTCATGAACTTCAATTCCTCACCATACAATGAATTCGCCAAATCCAACACAAAACTTCTCAATAAAACAAGTACCTCAAGTATGGAGCCAAGTACACCAGAGAATACACAAGATATCTCTGCTTCCCAGTATCCATCCAGGCAAAAACCCATCCCTACACTAAAACTACATCAGAAATATAATCTCAGGTCCAACTTTTTACTAAAAGAGAAATAAAATCTCACTCAACAAACCTCACCAGCCAATTGAAGTAAGGGATGACGCTGATAATCGCCATGACAGCCAGCCTCGAATCAGTCGAATCCATGGCCCGATCACCTTCCTCCCCCTCATCATGGGCCCCACCAGGTTTGCTCGGAAGTACAAGTGAGCTTAGCACGCTCGCGCCTAAGGCGAGAGCGAAAGGTGCGTCGTGAATTAGTTCAGCTTTGCACAAAATCTTCCTTCTTCGAGCGATATTACGCACTTCACTTGAGAGACGGAGAGAAGGAGCAATGGAAGGTCGCAGCTGAAATAGTACAGAGTTGGCTGGAACGGAGAGGATCATGGCGTGGAAGCACGGAGAACAGTAAAGAAGAGAGGCTACTGGGTACAACTGGATACTCCGCGCGGCGGCGCGTTCTGTGATTGATACTCTGAATCTCTGTTTAGTGGGCCTTTTCAGGCCTTAAACCTCTGAAGTTGCTATCTTAATTTTATTTTGATACTTGAATTCATTACGCTAATACATGTCACTTACAAATTTAATTCTTTGTAATTCATCTGAAAACTATATTGTAGATGTTCAGCGTCAGTAGTTATATTGTAGATGTTCAGCGTCAGTAGTTAAGAAATACTATGAACACTATGAACCAATTAGTGAAATCATTATGGAAATGAATCTGTGTTTATTTTATTTCCATGACCTTATCAATAGGCAATTTTGATGATAAAAAAGATAAATTTTAATAAACTTTTCAATTGATGGCTATGGTTAATTTTTCCATTGCGCTATCAGTTAATCCTCTAATGGCGCAAAATGAATCACTACATGTTCAAACTCTAGTATAATACACCCAATTTTCAAATTACATTACCAAACACATTCATCATAAATTCCATGACAAACCATCCTGGAACCTCAAAAGCCTCAAAATTGCAAAATCATGATTTGTCAAACTTCATGCATATCGGCGGTTTTACTTTTGCCAAGGCGAGCAAGGCCGAAGGTAAGATCCATAGCCCATCGCCACATAACAAACCAGACGCAACCGCCGGCACCATTAGTTTTGCCTTGACACTATTAAACTTATTCCAAGTGAAAACAATCACACTCCCCACACACATGTCAATTGCAAAGTTTGCACCGGCTATGAGCGGCACTGCCATGGCCACAGGAAGCGGCATCCACCGCCCGTACCTGGCCGGTAAAAAGTCTCTCAACACATTCACCCCGATTGCAAAACCGAAGAAACCGCAACAAAGACTCAAGCAATTTTTTGGCAAAGCCGAGAACCCTTCCACTCCCAAGATCGCCATGTTACGATATACCAATGCATACGGCGCCTTCCATACACCATTGGGGTTGCCTATGTCAAAGGCCTTGTAGAAAAGGAAAAACGAGAGAGGGGCGATCACACAACCCATGGCAGTTCCTATTGCTTGGCTAACGATCATAGATCTTGGGGATGTTAGCGTGAGATAACCAGTTCTGAAGTCATGCATTAAATCTGCCGAGATGTAAACAAGAGATTTTACCAAACCGCAAGCTACGAGGCCAGCGACGACACCAGAGTCTTTGCCTGACCAGGCTGCAAAAATGAACAGTGCTACTTTGCCATAGTTGTACGCCATGTTTATATCGGTTAGGCCCGCACCATATGCATTGGAAAAGCCTAACACTGGTGCGAGGATGTATGCTATGACGACATAGTACCATTTTATTGGAGGGAACATCAAAGGTATGACTATAATGGCTATGATGGTGAACCCTATGTAGCCTACATAAGCTACCCATAGTGGGACGGTCTCCTTCACGAAATATTCGTCATGCTTTTCATCACCTTGAACGAGGTGATTACCTTCATCTGCCACTGTAACAAAATTCAATAACTTTTAAATGCAATGTGCTCAAGAGAATTTTGCTAATGTTACTTCTTTTGTGTATGGCTCACAGGTCCTGATTTTGCATCAGCACAGTAAAACACAGAGTGGTGTTTTTCTTATAACAGAACAAAGTTCCCTAATTTTTTAAGGTCTTTTCTAATATCTTATTATATGTGGTCAAGACTGAAATAAAAAACCATGTTACTCCTTTTCCCCCTAATTGATTTTTGTTGGGGATCATTTATGATTTCCAATTTTGTTTGGTTGAACAGCCGTTAGTAGTGCTGCACTGTACAGGCACAGATAAGCATTCTACCAGTGGCATTTGATGCAAAGGACTTATACAAAAGAAATGTCAAAAATATGAAAATATTTAATGCAAACAGATCTACCTCTCCCAATTTTCTTTGGTTTTGATTTATCGTACAAGCTTTTGGAAGTAAAGATGAGTATCTTTGTAAAATTGTAGAGACCATCCCCCAGAATTAGAGCAATGGTAAGGAAGGCCTGATATAAGAGAAACAAAAGTAAGTAACTTTAAAGCTAACATGTACTAATATCACAACCTGACAAGAACATTTTTTCAAAATGGACCTTATAGCCTGCCATGCTTCGCATACTACTTTGTGGAAGGTTCCCTGGGTACCAATCTCCTTTTAAATTAGCAAGTAATGGCCATGTTATGCCCCATGAAATAATTGCACCCAAAAGGAGAGAGAGATTCACTAGATGTGACACAATCATCCCTGCTCCCACATAGGTGAGACTAAAATCAAAGAAAAATCTGCAATACCAAGATGAAATCAGTATTAAAACTTCTAAATACTAAACGTCATAGCAATTTTCATGCCATGCTAGTACAGATGGCTTCTTATTGACATTTAGGCTGCAACTGAACTGGTACAGTACTGAAATCTGGAATTGCAATACATGAAAAGAGAGTGTTTAAGAGAATAATAGAGGCATTACGTTTGTTTCCTAGCTTGTAACCCAAAAGTAGGGAACTGAGCAAATCCACACATGTCGCCATTCGTGAAAAACCACTGGAAGAAACTCCAAATAAAACTGATTCCAAAATATCTCAAAAATCCTCGAACCTGCTTTCTGTTGCAATAACATTTTCAATTCAACCATCAACTAATTTTATATTATTTTCAAGATTTAAGTATAAGTTGGAATCCATACTTAGCTTCAATATCTCCTTGAGGGGTGTGAAAATTATTTATGAGTATAGCAGTAGCGGTTCCACTTGGATAGGATAATTTGTAATCAAGTATCATGATCTGCAAGAAACAAAAAAACTTGAAATAAGTCAAAGTAACATCTATCACCATCAATCAACAATGAAGCTATTCCACAATCAATAGTTCTTTCTTTATAGGGACTGAAAGTCTGAACACGATCTGGAAATGTTAGTTTTGATACTAGGCCTACAATCCAAATAGTCTTTTAGACTCGAGCCTCTATTAAGACAATTTCAAGTTAAATACTGTTTGCTTCAAATAACTGCATAAAAGGATTAGCCACTTGTAATATCTATTGGTATGATACCAGTAGCAAAAGTTGACAGCTGACCATAATTTAAGCATATGCAAGATGAAAGATTTCAGAATTACATGAGCTTGCAAAAATTACCTTCCTGAGAGGAATCAGAGAGAATAGCCCAACAAAGGAAATAGAAAACAAAAATCCAGTAAACCAGGCCATAGTGGGATTTTTGTAGCCTACATTTCCTGGTACATCCACCCCTATCTGCTCATATGTCCTTCTATTTAGACCAAGCATATAGGACCCAAAACCGCCTGGTGATTTATACAAACGAGAAGAAGGAAAGGAACAATAATTTGAAATCAATCAGATTGAATATAAAGTGTTAATTTTATTTCTTATAAAACAAATTACACAAATGGTCCTTAAAGATTCCAATCCATACCAAATTGGTCCTACCTTTATCAACCATTTAAAAAAACATATTTTCATTCATCTCAGCATTATTTTAGCATTGCAAATATAAATGCAGTCGCACAAGTAAATGATGTGGACATTAATATCATTATCTACAGAATCATATGGCAATAAGTACTAGCATCAACATTTCTATCAACATAAATATAATAAAATTATTATTTACATGCATCTCACCATGTATATCATCATGGCATGGATGCTTACACAGATTTTATCAAGCTTCTTGTCCAGTAATAACAAGAGTAGGACTAATCTAGTACAAATTGAAATTTTAAAGGACTATTGTGTAATTTGTGCACTTTCGTATATGCAAAACTGGTACTCCTGTGTATTGAACTATGGATAGCTCTAAAATTACCATGTTGTATATATTCTCATTACCATTTTTTATGGACTAACGTTAACTCTTCATGGCAAAGAACACCAACAAAAAGAATCAAGCGGAGATTGCAAAATTAATTTAGTCAGACCTATGCTTAATTTGTTGGGTTCAGTGCTTTGTTTACACCAACAAACCAGGAGGATGAATCCAGTTGACCAGTTGGTTCCGTTCGCGAGTATCACTTTTGTTTTGTTAGTACCTTTACAAGTACCTCATACCAACCAGGGTAATATATTGAATCAAATCAACTGGCACCATATTCTCTTTGATGCACACAAATATACACAAGAGAGCCCCAAAGAGTAAACAATTACAACCTTACCAGACACAGAGAGGCTATAGCAAGCCACTGCACAGGTCTGCACAACCGTATTCTCCTGTTTCGTAAAAGGCGCCGTCTTCCAGCCAAGCTGACTGAGAATCTTAGTCCAGGCCTTGAGAAAAAAGAAAGAGAGAAGCGCGGCCGAGACATTCAAAGTGGGTGAGAGACCAGTCGTCAGATTCAATTTCATGATTATGATACTATACATTGTACCGATAACAAAACTCGCCACCAGGCCTCGAAAGGTTAATTGCTCTGTCCAGTGCGGTATTGGCTGGTCAGTTTTGTTGTACTTTGATTCGGTTTGCTCCATCACTTCCAGCTTCTCTATCTCTTCAGCCTCTTTTAGACCTTCCATTTGGTTCCTAAGAGATGCTTAGAGAATTGCAATTATAATATCTTTCTGGATTATAGAGAATTTGAGTTAAGGGACATTGTATTTCTCGTTGTTTCATAGAGGCATTATGGCAAACAAAACACCTGCAATCCCGTTAGTTATGCTGAAAATAGCATGCTTGTGGAGGAAGTGTAGCAAAAAAATAATCAATGAACAATTGAAGATAA
Organism: Carex parvula; assembly: GCA_025461045.1. Taxonomy (NCBI): domain Eukaryota; kingdom Viridiplantae; phylum Streptophyta; class Magnoliopsida; order Poales; family Cyperaceae; genus Carex; species Carex parvula. The sequence continues at coordinate 796,351 of JAJGRW010000445.1, read as the reverse complement.
TTGAAAAGCGAAGACAAGGCTCACCTCACCTGGATTAGTAGTTAGCTAGCAAATCATATGGGGAACAAAAACCGAAGATAACCAGCCGGGTAAGAGCAACTGCGTTTATATATAGAAGCTATCAAAAATGGAAGCAACTATTTGCTAATATTATAGATGATAGACTCTATTTTCATATTTTTTTCTGGGTAGCACGGTCTCGTTTGGAGCCATGACTTCCGAGAACAGCTTGGTCCGATGCCCATCGGACTCAAATTTGGGTCCGATGGGTTTCAGACCGTCCGATCCACTTTAGAATTCGTCTGCACGCATTTTAAAGCAGAAGTGAAAGTTACTGGTGCGAATCTTAAAGTAGATCGGACGGTCATCAAACCCATTGAACTCACTTAGAGAGTCCAATGGGCATCGGACCCAAATTGACCTCATGACGTAAAAGTAGCGTGCTCCAGCCCACATACAGTAAATAACAGATATTTTATTTCTGGGAAATTTTATAGGAAATATTACACTAATTTTAAAATATATTAAATTGACTTTAAATGATTTAAATGATGAATTCAAATCGTTTATACCGATTTACTTCATTACATGTAGAATTTATAATATTTTGAATTTATTTAGTATCAAGTTAGACAGTTAAATGTAAGAGTTTTTAAGTTAATTTTAATGCATTCATTTTTCAACATTTTTAACCACTTGACTTGATACTAAAATAATTCAAAAAAAATATAAATATTATATATAAATACATCACTCATACAATAAATCGGTTTAAACAATTTGAATTCGTCGTTTGAAGTCTATCCAATAAATTTTGAAATTAGTGTCATATGATACCAATATCATATCAGCCTAACTCCTTAGTATAATAATATTATTAATTTGGTCCGCTCTCTAATTATACGGATATTATGTAATGGTCTAAATAGTCATTTTCAATCTGAACGCATTTTATATACTTTTTGTCCAATTTAATGATGAAAAATCAAAATCTCTGTTTTTCTTATTATCATATCTTATCATCATCATTATTATTCTCATTTATTTTTTGTGATGAAAGACTATTCTAATTTCTTTTAGATGCATATTTTTCTTTTCAAAATCTAGCGCACAAGTCTTATGAGTGGTAAATTTGTCAAGATGCCTTGTCAGGTTCTTCTTTGCCACATGCTTGTGTCCCATTATGTGAAAGCCAATGTAGTTGAGTCAAGATTCTTCTTTGAATTGTGACAAGCGCTAATGTCACTAACAAAAAGTTTCACGCTTCAATCCAATGTGGTGAATTTTTTTCTGTATTGGGAACTCTTTGTACATTGGTTAAGCCTCAAAAAGATGTGTTATACTAACCGTTGTTTAAGGCGCATTATTGCTTGACATTTGACAAGTTGTACAAGTTGGAAATAATACAAGATAACATTAAATACAGCCAATTGTCAACAAACTAAGTTTATATTTTGCACATAAGACAAACAGGTTTATATTTTTTTTAAGCATTTCACATCAGATAGAATGCACATGATATGCTTTAACATTTTTATAACACTTATGCATACGTTGGTTTGCATAAATTGACAAGTCAACTTCAGAGAGGTTGAACACTCACAAATATTAATAATCTAATCTCATTCAAGAAAATATCCATTAACATACGTAAAAGTTGTGAACTATCCAACAACTTGAAATTTTTTAATTCAAAAGAAAAATAAATCTCTAAGAAAATAACAATTGAATTTCAAAATATAATATAAGAAGGATGGATCAAATTACGTTCCAATTTATTTTATCTGACATATATAATATAAAAATAAAAAATCAGTAGCGAAAATGGTTACGTCTCAAAATTGAGGACGGATAGCATTTCACAATCTCAATTTTATTTTTCTCAAAGTAGTTTATGGAAGAGAAGTAATAGCTTTTGGGTGAGGAGATGCCCGGGCTGAAGGTACATTAATTCTAAGGTATATATGGCAGAAATTTTTATTAATAGAAAATAAAATAAAAAAATATCGACATTGAAAAACGTTTTTGTTAGAATTCGAGATGTAGCAAAAACGTGATGGTCCATAACGTTCAGGGTACTGTAGCTGAACCACAACGTCCAGTTAATCTGATATCTAATTAACAAAAAACACTGTAGCTGGACGTTATGATCCATAACGTCCAGCTACAGTGTTTTTTTTTTTTTTTTTTTTTTGCTTGCTTCAGTTTGCGATTTTTTTGAAAAAAAATCACTGTAGCTGGACGTTATGAACCATAATGTCCAGCTATAGTGTTTTTTGTTAATTAGAGATCATTAGCGATTAGATTAACTGAACATTATGCTTTATAACGTCCAACTACAATGCCCTGGACGTTATGAACCATCACATTTTTGCTACATCTCGAATTCCAGCGAAAAACTTCAATTAATAAAAATTTCGGTATATATGGGGTCAAATAACCCCACTAAATATGAAAAATTTGATACTTTATGCAAAGTACCATATGATGATTACTTAATTGGTTCCTCCTGAAAATCATCAAGTCAATAGACATTCTTTACAAAGATGGAAAAATGCAATTCGTCTTCAATTTTTGAAACACACTGGTGGCATCTTCATAATCTTACTTTTTTTTTTATATATATTGTAGTGTCAGAAAAAATAAATAGTAATGAAAAAGAAGGTTTGTGCTTTTTATTTCTAAAAAAATATTTATTAATTTCTAAGGATTTAATTATGAACATAACTAACTAAAGAAGTTTTATATCTAAAAGCACAAAATTTCAAGGTAAAAGGTCTTGATTGTCTACAAAGATTTTCTGTAACACTGTGTGTATTGGATCTTTTATAGTTATGTTTTGACCCGCCACATGAATGCAGTGCGAGTAAATTCGTTCACAGTTAATGTTGTCGAAAAATTATGATGTATTTGTTATTTTATATTTCATTTTTGTGAATTAAGAAGGAGCAAATTGTAAATTCCCCAAGAACCAAATATAAAATGGTCATTAGAGGATTGTCTGGCCCTTCTAAGAACATGTCCCGTTAAATGGGACTCAGATGAGCAATAAGTCTATGGTATAAGTCCGTAAATTCATTTTTTTTAAATGAAAATTTGATATATTTTTTTTTCTGTTCCTACTTTTTTTTTAATACGGATTCACGGACCTACCCACGTGTAGGGGTGTTCAAATGGATCGGTTTATTTGGTTTTAAACCGAACTAGCAAATTTTGGTTTAATTGGATCGGTTGTTCGGTTTAAATGGTTCGGTTCGGTTTTGAGATCTCCAAATCGGTTGAACCGAACCAACCGGTTTAATAAAAAATGGATTGGTTTATAATGAATCGGTAAATCGGTTTATGAAAAACCGGCTTGTGTGGTTATCAAAAATGTTATCCAAATCGATTTGAACTGAACCAACCGGTTTTGAAATATTTGTATTCGGTTCAACCGAACAAACCGAAGTTTAAATCGGTTTAATCGGTTCGGTTTTAGATCGGATTGGAATTTTAATTCGTTCGGTTGGATTTTCAAAATTCGGTTCAAACCGCGATTCGGCAAAAGAAGTTCGGTTTGACCCGAACCGACCGGTTGAACACCCCTACCCACGTGAGCTTGAAATTCAAAATTTTCTGTTCTTGTTCTATCGTTCTAAATGTCCAGCGTTATCTTTTCCCAAGAACACAAATATTGATTTTACACGATTAAAATTGAGTTTGTATATAATTTTACAATTGTGTCTAAGCGTAGTGTGTATGAATATGTCAGCAAATTATTGTACGTTTTATAAAAAATAACGTTGATTTTTTTCGCAAAACATTCGTACACGATTTTTTATATAAAACTATGTATGAAAAAACCTTTCAAATGCGGTTTTAATATAAAAATCATGTATGATTCTTTTTAAAAACCAAATACAGCTATCCTAGATTTGAATTGATACCAAAATCATTATATTTTGAAAAACTATGACTTTAAAGACAACGCATACAAAAAACACTACATTTATTAACCAATACAAACAATATATACAATTACATTACACAAATGAAGTATTAACTCATTCATTACAACTAATTTACTAACTACAAAACAATAAAAAAACCTATATCTTAGACTTTACATATACAGGGACAGAATTAGAAAATCATGATAGAGAATACTAAAACTTAAAATGCGCAATATGTTATTGGTGGGAATTGAACTCAAGTTCTCCACAACCACAAAATAAACTTTAACCAGTAGGTTACAAGTTGACATGTGATATTTCATTATTTGGGCTAGACTATATAAAAAGTTCTAAATAAATAAAATTTAATTAAATTTCAATGTATATAACTAAAATTTAAAAATCATAGGGTGGCTTAGCACCCGTACGGGTGAATGTAGAGCCGCCCCTGTATATACATTTACATTAGCAATGCCTAAGAAAAAATATGGTGTAAATACAAAATTGAAAATTAGAAAGAAAAAAAAATTAATAGGAAACTTCAACTCAAGTTTTGAGATCCTTCCTTTATTTTGGCCCTGAAAAAACTTTATTGTAAATCATGTAGATCTCCTCGCGAGTTTTCCGAATTAGGATCATATGCTGAAATCGGACAATTGAGCCAAAAGTTACACCTATTTGAAGTTACTTCGTCTCCGATCGTTTTATCGGTGAAGATATCTGCTTCTCTTACCTTACCCATCGCGCTATTCTCACCTATTTGGAAAAAGGTCTACATGTACATGAAAGAGATGCTTTAGAAATGATAGAATATCTTATAAAAGGTAGGTAGAGATGCATTATGATAAGAAAACATGAATCGATGACAAGAAAAAATTTGTGTTTCTTTCATCATACATGGGTTATACAATGAAAACCATGTATGATTACAAGCATGATCTTTTTCGAAAAATCCTGCATAACACTCATACCCGATTTATTTATTTATTGAAAATAAAATAAAAAAATATCGCAGAAGGGGATCGATTTGATAGAATTTCAATATCTAGATAAAAACAGGACCGTTTATCCCGTTCCATGAACAAGATAATTTATCTCGTTCTGCTAGTTTAAAATCTAATCCCGCCAATCTAATTAACTAAGCCAAAAAAATATACGGGACGGGACAAACTATCCCGTCCAAAGCTAGTGAAAAAAAAAGTGATTTTTTTTATATTAAATTAACTCTCCATAGTTTAATACCACACTGGCACACACCATTCAATGATTTAAAACAAAACAAATTTCTTTTTCAATATAGAATCTGATCTCCTATTGCACTAACTGTGTGAGGTTGTGTATAGCCACTTTCAGAACTCTTCCAAGACTAATTAAACTAATGTACAACTCTTAAACACACATATAAATTATGAGCGCAACAGACGATTCGGATATTTCTTGAATCAAGAGGAGGCTATCAGGCTAGCATGGGAACAAGCTTGATAGAAATCCCAGAACCAACTACAAATTTTACCAAAAAGCATATTTCGTAGCTCAAATTAAATTAAAACAAGCCTTGGACGATCCCAGATTTTTTTTTCACTGGTCTTCGACGGGATGAATTTTACCGTCACATTTTTTTTTACTTAATTAATTAGATTGACGGGATTAGATTTGAATTAGCGGGACGGGATAAACAGTCCCATTTTATCTAGATATCGAAATTCTATCAAATCGATCCCCTTTTGCGATATTTTTTAAATTTATTTTCAATTAATAAAAAAATCGGCTCATACACGGTTAGCATAAAGAAACCGTGTATAATTGTTGAAGCTTATTTATGCACGGTTAGTTAACTACAACCATGTACAGTTGATTCCAATCGTACATGATTGCTTAATAAACATTTGTGTATGAATGTTGGAGTGCATTTATTTATAATGTTGCATAACACTCATACCCGATTTTTTTTATTTATTGAAAATAAAAAAAAATATCACAGAAGGGGATCGATTCGATAGAATTTCAATATCTAGATAAAATAGGACCGTTTATCCCGTTCCATGGACAAGATAATTTATCTCGACCTGTGATACCTCGCATATTTAGTCTATTTTAGGCCTGTTTTAGTACCAGATTCGTGCCCTAATTCACCAGAATCATGTGCATTTCATCGATATATCTTTAGAATTTGGTACTGCTGAGTGTTTGTTTGTTTTCTGCAGGTTTGGAGCAAAACACACGAAGAAACGGCGATTCAGATGATGAGGTACGACCCTTACCAGGCTTGGTACGGGTCTCACCAGACTTGGCCATTTTTCAGCTCATCACGCCTGGTACGGCCAGGCCGTACCAATTTGGTACCGGCCGTACTTAAAGGCGGCCTGACAGATTCAAATTTTGGCAGAGGCTATTTAAAGCGGGGAACTCTCCAATTTCGACATTCATTCCATTCCAGATCTATTTGAGAGCACAGTAAGAGAGAGAAAGAAAGCTAAGGAGCTAGGAGCAAGAAGGAAAGAAGAGGAAAGAGGCGAAACTCGACGGATCAAGCTTCCTCCTCTCGATCCCTTCGATCCATGGCTTTCTCTATCACTCTTATTGTATTTTTAGATCAGATCATGTGCTGTGAGTAGTTATTTTAGTTTCTAGGGTTTAGAGATGGATTCTTGATTTGTTTTGACTTTCTTTGACTTGTATCTTGTATGAACTCTTTTGATTGATTGATTGTGATTTCTTTGCCATCTCTTGCTTTGATTGCTGTGATTGTGTATGATGAACCTCTAGGTCTAGATCAAACCTATCAAGGTCATGTGATCATCTCAATCTTTCAACCAAATCAATTGTTTAGGGTAGACTTGTTCGAATTAAAGCCGAGAGGTTGAATTCTCCCCTAATCGACAGATTAGAGGGTGCCTTAGGTCTCCAATCAACCAGCTAGGGTAGATCTGTACCAACACATGAGAATTGAGGTGTAGAAATCCCTAAAAGGCAATCAATTGCATTCCAACCTAGATCTTGATTCAACACACGACGGTTGAGGCTTAGGAACCTTAGGTATGGTCAATTGAACCTTTCTAAAGAGTTTAGCACGAGGTACCAGCAAGGAATGCATCAACTCGAACTGGAAAGCTCTGTTCTGGCAAGCCAATACGGGTCTTACCAGAGTGGTGCGGCCTTGCCTTACCAAGTGGAGTACGGCCTAGCCGTACCAACTTGATACGGGCCGTACCACTAGAGGCAGATCACAGATGAAATCTGAAACCCCGGAAACGCCTTTTATCCATAATCAAAACACAATTTACATTTCTTCTAGCATTTTATTACATTGTTTGAATTGCTTGAATTGACCTTTTTAGGAACTTAGATACCAAACCAAAACCTTCTCACTTCTAGTTTTTAATTGAGTTTGGTAGATTCTAACCTAGTAATTGCCCGTCCCTGTGGATCGATACCCGATTATACTACTCGATAGGGGTTGTGCACTTGCAACCCTTATTCGTGAAGTGTAAGCGCGGTTTTAAAAGGTACGCCCTCAAGCGTACTGAAACTTGCGTTGCGCTTTTGCGCGAACAAGTTTTTGGCGCCGTTGCCGGGGACGGTAACCAATTGCCTAGTTAGATTTTACCTTACTTAGTTAATCTAGATTTTATCTTGTATCCTTTATTTATTTTGTTTCTTTCTTTTATTTTATTTTCTCTTTTTCAGGAACACTATGGCGATTACTATCTGAGGAGCTCGAGACACCATGGATCTCATGTACAACATGACGACAGACCAACATTGGTTTGGCCGCGACAATTTTCAAGCTGGAGGAGGCGGCCGATCCAAAGCTGATCAGATCACAGCTCTATATGCTAGAGCTGCCGAGCTAGAGGAGGCCATGATCGCAGCTCTATATGCTAGAGCTGCCGAGCTAGAGGAGGCCATGGAGAAGTATTCAATCAGAATGAGCATGAGGGCAGCCAGAAACCATCAACCACAGCCATGTGTCATGTGTGGGGACAGGAGACACTCTTACGAGTATTGCCCACTGGCTGATTGGGATGAAGAACCGGAGCAGGATGGCTACTGCTACAACACTGCACTGTTTGATAACCCCAGCAATTACGTATTTCAATCTGATCCACCCGAGCCGTACATTGATCCCGCTGAGATCGAATTCATACACGAGCAAGGGAAGATGAACCAGATGCTGTGGGAACAGATGCAGAGCATGTCCACTCAAATGGCTGCTCAAAGCAAGCTGTTGGAGCAGTTAAGCCACATCGTCGCCTCACACCAACCTCTGCCAGCTCAGCCAGAATGCGAAGGACCAGCCCAGCCAAGTCGACCTGCATCTCCACCTGAAGAGCATGTGGACGCAACCCTCACGCCACCTGATGCGACCCGCATGCCGTGGTCTGATGACCTGGAGACCAAAGGAAGCGAGTCGGATTGGTCAGCATGCGATGCCATTTCACTTGATGCGACCCGCACGTCACTTGATGCGACCCGCGTCAAGACCCAGACAGAGCGGCTGACTCCTGAGCTCAAGCCTCCAGTAGCTCACCTCAGGTATGAGTTTCTAGACCCAGATAGATATTGTCCTGTGATCATAAGTGCAGATCTTGAACCCGATCGGACTGCTACACTCTTGGAGAAATTGGAAGCGCACAAAAGCGCGATCGGGCGCTCGATCAAGAACTTGATGGGAATCTTGCGGATTCTTCTGATGCAAGAGTGTGATCGCACGGTCCGTGTACCTCAGAAGTGGGTGCTCCCTCCAGTGCCACCCGATCCATCTCCAACCGAAGCCTGAAAAGAGAAGGTCGAGCTCGAGACCTAAAACGAGCGCTCCTTGGAAGGCAGCCCAAGCCATTTTTACCACTCCGATGACTGATCAGGTTCGCTCTCTTTTCCCCGAGCTTCTTTTATCTCTTTTATCTCATAGTCTTGAAGCATTGAGGACAATGCTCAGGCTAAGCTTGGGGGGATGACATTTGCATGTAGGTCATGTTTACTTTACTGTTATTTTCCTTGCATTTTTTCGTATTTTCGTGCATTGTTAGGTGAAGATTTGCGTGATTTGCTAGAATTGAGAATAACTTTGAAACAATTTAGTTGTGATTAGGATAGACCTGAGTGAATTGGAACTAACCCATGATTGGTTATTGAACTACTTAGGTTGAGATGTTTTTAATAATGGAAAAGATGAAACAAACTTAGAATTGAATCGAACGAGATTATTCGAAAAAAAACTGAACTGTGCCTTTAGGAATTGGGATTTTCAAATTAAGAAAGTTTGGAATATCCATTGGTATGAATGAATACCAATAGATGTGTGTATTCATGGTATGAGCAAACCAAAAAGAAAAGAAAAGAAAAAAAAAAGAGAAAAGAAATGAAAAAGATGGAGAACATAAGAGTACTGGCAATAAGCCTCGAATGGGCGCCTTTGAGCTCGTCTCCCAATTAGAAATAAAGAAAGAAAATTTTGCTCATACCAACACACTTCGTTCGCAACTTTCTTACCCTTAAGCTTGATTCAAGCTTGGGGGAGGGAAAATGAAAAGAAAAATCACCTTGAATAAAAGCACTGACTCGGAAAAAGAATGAAATTGTTCTGATCAAACCTAGGTGATTAGTCTTTCCATTGTTAGAAGCATCTCAAAATAAGAAGTTCAATTGACTAATTGGTGGAGTGAATCAAGGTTTATAAAGGGATGTTTGAATTACAACCGAATCGATTCTAGAAATTCTTGACTATAGCAGACTCACGTAGGTTTTCACATTTAGACTTGTATCTGCATTTAGATTTAGTTGTCCAGCACTTTTACCCGAGTTTGAAACTTTTTGCTTGAGGACAAGCAAATGTTCAGCTTGAGGGAATTTGATACCTCGCATATTTAGTCTATTTTAGGCCTGTTTTAGTACCAGATTCGTGCCCTAATTCACCAGAATCATGTGCATTTCATCGATATATCTTTAGAATTTGGTACTGCTGAGTGTTTGTTTGTTTTCTGCAGGTTTGGAGCAAAACACACGAAGAAACGACGATTCAGATGATGAGGTACGACCCTTACCAGGCTTGGTACGGGTCTCACCAGACTTGGCCATTTTTCAGCTCATCACGCCTGGTACGGCCAGGCCGTACCAATTTGGTACGGGCCGTACTTAAAGGCGGCCTAACAGATTCAAATTTTGGCAGAGGCTATTTAAAGCGGGGAACTCTCCAATTTCGACATTCATTCCATTCCAGATCTATTTGAGAGCACAGTAAGAGAGAGAAAGAGAGCTAAGGAGCTAGGAGCAAGAAGGAAAGAAGAGGAAAGAGGCGAAACTCGACGGATCAAGCTTCCTCCTCTCGATCCCTTCGATCCATGGCTTTCTCTATCACTCTTATTGTATTTTTAGATCAGATCATGTGCTGTGAGTAGTTATTTTAGTTTCTAGGGTTTAGAGATGGATTCTTGATTTGTTTTGACTTTCTTTGACTTGTATCTTGTATGAACTCTTTTGATTGATTGATTGTGATTTCTTTGCCATCTCTTGCTTTGATTGCTGTGATTGTGTATGATGAACCTCTAGGTCTAGATCAAACCTATCAAGGTCATGTGATCATCTCAATCTTTCAACCAAATCAATTGTTTAGGGTAGACTTGTTCGAATTAAAGCCGAGAGGTTGAATTCTCCCCTAATCGACAGATTAGAGGGTGCCTTAGGTCTCCAATCAACCAGCTAGGGTAGATCTGTACCAACACATGAGAATTGAGGTGTAGAAATCCCTAAAAGGCAATCAATTGCATTCCAACCTAGATCTTGATCCAACACACGACGGTTGAGGCTTAGGAACCTTAGGTATGGTCAATTGAACCTTTCTAAAGAGTTTAGCACGAGGTACCAGCAAGGAATGCATCAACTCGAACTGGAAAGCTCTGTTCTGGCAAGCCAGTACGGGTCTTACCAGAGTGGTGCGGCCTTGCCTTACCAAGTGGAGTACGGCCTAGCCGTACCAACTTGATACGGGCCGTACCACTAGAGGCAGATCACAGATGAAATCTGAAACCCTGGAAACGCCTTTTATCCATAATCAAAACACAATTTACATTTCTTCTAGCATTTTATTACATTGTTTGAATTGCTTGAATTGACCTTTTTAGGAACTTAGATACCAAACCAAAACCTTCTCACTTCTAGTTTTTAATTGAGTTTGGTAGATTCTAACCTAGTAATTGCCCGTCCCTGTGGATCGATACCCGATTATACTACTCGATAGGGGTTGTGCACTTGCAACCCTTATTCGTGAAGTGTAAGCGCGGTTTTAAAAGGTACGCCCTCAAGCGTACCGAAACTTGCGTTGCGCTTTTGCGCGAACAACCTGCTAATCCAAAATCTAGTCCCGTCAATCTAATTAACTAAGCCAAAAAAAAATATACAGGACGGGACAAACCATCACGTCCAAGGCCAGTGAAAAAAAAAGACTGGACGGGACAATCCCTCTCGTTCCGATCCAGTGATTTTTTTTATATTAAATTAACTCTCCATAGTTTAATACCACACTGGCACACACTATTCAACCGACATTTTAATTAATATCCAAAGTTTAATAGAAATTAATTATTATACCCAGAATTCCTGGGTTTCGCCAAAAATGCCCACACTGGCCATAAAATGGCCGGTTTCCTCTCCCTAGAAAACCGGCCATATTATGGCTGGCTTCCTGTTTTTTTTTTTTTAGACACTATGAAGAATAATGAAATCTAACACTGAAAATTTGAATATTTTGATTAAATTATTTGTTAGATTACTTCTTTTGATTTATAATTGCCATATTTATACTAAAATACACTAGACTACTTAAAATTATGTTGAATTACACTATATTACATTAAATTATGCTAAATTATGTTAAATTACGCTAAAATACGATAAATTTCGATAAATTACTGTGTGTCTTCATAGTGATGTATAATTAGAAACTATTTTTTGTTTCTCTTTTATCTTCATAGTGATTTATAATTAGAAACTATTTTTTTAAGAAACACTATGAAGAGCAAGATAATGAAATCTAATACTGAAAAATTAATTTTTTTGTTTAAATTATTTGTTAGATTACTTCTTTTGATGTATAATTAGCATATTTATACTAAAATATGCTAAATTACTTGAAATTATGTTGAATTACACTATATTACGTTAAATTAACCTAAAATATGCTAAATTACATATGAATATGGACGATATCTTCACTGAAAAGACGAAAAACGACGACGAAACTTCAAACGGCCATAAAACGGTGCTCGAGTGTCCGATTTCAGCAAATGATCACTTTTTGGAAAGCTTGCGAAAATACGCATGCGTCCGTGCCGATTATGCCAAATTTCAAAATTTAGAATTGCCAAAAAACTAAGGGAAGAGCCTCAAAACTTGAGTTGAAGTTTCCGATTAAGATTTTCATTTCTATTATTCCATCTAAGTAGCTCAGTAAATTAGTTACATAATGAACTTATAGAATACCAATTTTTACTATTTTTGGAATTTTTTTACTATTTTTATGATTCATGAAAGATGGCACAAAATCGGTCTACTTTAGTGTAATTTTGCGTAGTTTAGCGTAATTTACCGCATTTTTATCAATTAACGAAGTTATTGTAATTTAGCGTAATTCAACATAATTTAATGTAATATAATATAATTCAACATAATTTCAAGTGATCTAGTGTATTTAGCTATTTAAACAAAAAAAATCAAATTTTCACTGTTAGATTTCATTATTCTTCATAGTGTCTCTTTACAAAAAAAAAAAGAGAAAGCCTGCCATAAAATGACCAGTTTGGACATTTTTAACGAAACTCAGGAATTCGAGTATAATAATTAATTTCTATTAAACTTTGGATACTAATAAAAATGTCGGCCATTCAATGATTCAAAACAAAACAAATTTTTTCAGTATAGAATCTGATCTCCTGTTGCACTAACTGTGTGAGGTTGTGTATAGCCACTTTCAGAACTCTTCTAAGACTAATTAAACTAATGTACAACTCTTAAACACGCATATAAGTTATTTATGAGCGCAACAGACGATCCGGATAGTTCTAGAATCAAGAGGAGGCTATCAGGCTAGCATGGGAACAAGGATATAAATCCAGAACCAACTACAAATTTTTACCAAAAAGCATATTTCGTAGTTCAAATTTTATCAAAACAAGCCTTGAACGATCCCAGATTTTTTTTTTCACTGGTCTTGCACGGGATGGATTTTACCGTCCCATTTTTTTTTTTTACTTAGTTAATTAGATTGACAGGATTAGATTTTGGATTAGCAGGACGGAATAAACAGTTCCGTTTTATCTAGATATCAAAATTCTATCAAATCGATCCCCTTTTACAATATTTTTTAAATTTATTTTCAATTAAAAAAAAATCGGCTCATACACAGTTAGCATAAAGAAACCGTGTATAATTGTTGAAGCTTATTTATGCACGGTTAAGTTAACTACAACCGTACAGTTGATTCCAATTATACATGATTGCTTAATAAACATTTGTGTATGAATGTTGGAGCGCATTTATACACGGTTTTATTTTAATTAACCGTGTATAAATATTGGATTAATTAATCGTGTATAAATATTAGAACTCACTTTCGGACGCGCGCCTTTTTACTTTACACACAAATTTAATGTAAATTTCTTTTGTCCGCGTATGATTAGCGTTTCTGTAGTTGTGAAAGGTTTTTTTTATTATTTTCAAGTTGATTCATGTAATGTGCATTGAATTTTTTTTCTTATAATTATAATATCCTACGTGATTTACCCTTAAAAAAAAAAGCTAATTCTACTACTTTATTAGTTAGGCTGGCACTCGTAGGACAAATGCTACTTTTTGTAATCAATAAGCATTAAACAAAAAAATAAAAATAAAAGGCAAAACATTAAACAAAAACTAGCGGTTAACAAAGCTTAATCCAAGCATATCCATCTAGCAAAGAATTAAACAATAAAATGATCATATAACACGTGGTTTATTAGGCTTCGTCCGGACCCTTTTTAGTTTTTATTTATACTCCACAGACCGAATGAGCATCTAGCTATCTATATATAGGTTATGTAATGGGTAATAATAATCAGTGCCCCATTTGGTTCTAAAAACTGGCGCAAAATTGCATCATCTTTGTCTTTGTCAATTTAATTAGATTTGGAGGAATCAATATACATTTGAGTTGTGGTCTCCTTTTTCCCTAAAAGCAAAATTTATATGCGAGTGGTCGCTGTAGCCTGTAGGTGCTTCAACGCCTGAAAAAATATTGTGCCCAAGCGTCATGTCTTTGTCGTGCTGTTGGGAGATGCTAAACGCAAGGCCATGGCCAAGGAATTGTTGATAAGATTTACTACCATGGCAGCCTCCCAAATGGCCAGTTGTCACTTTCATGGTTTGACCAGCCAATTTAAGTGAAAAGAAAAAAAAAAAAAAAAACAGAGAAGAATGCTTAAATTTATGTTTAGCACCCATTTCTATAAATGGGCGGAGTCCGACTTCTGAATTATAAATGTCAAATACATATGAGAGTCAATTATATAAAATTTTTATTCAGAGAATGAGAATCAAATATAAAATTTTCTTTCAAAAAATGAGAGTCAATTACACAGTACCATGATATTTTACTCTAATTATATAGAAAATTATATATAAATATAAAAAAGTTAAAATAAAATGGGGTCAATTGACCCCCACTTGCGAGTAGGTCCGATGGACATTGGACCTACTCTGGTTCGATGAGTTTAATCATTGTCGATTTGCTTTAAGATTCGTGCAGAATGCTTTAAAAATCATGTGTGTTTGTTTCAATGTTCGTGCGCACAAATCTTAAATTAGATCGGACGGTCATCGTGCTCGTTGAACCTCAAAGTAGGTCCAATAAGCATCGGACCTACTCCGTTCTCATTGACCCCATATCTTTTATGTAAATCTGTCTCTGCTTATATAAGACAAGTGTAATTTTTTATTAGTCGTATTGATGAACACGTCATAGATTAACAGATATACGATATTTTTAACATAATTATAGCATACTATGTTGTCATGTGTAGAAAATTTGTGAATACAAATAGTCATAATGTTGACATGCATTTTCCAAATACTGTGTTGAAATCATGCATTAGAGTAGGTGCTTGATTAATAGGTGAATTAAAATGCCGTAGCTTAATTAGTTAATAAAAATTGATGATGTTTTGTTTTTCTTCTAAGAATCTTTAGTTGAAATCTTAAAGATGCTATATGTTCCACACGAGACAGACAAGAACATTTTATTTTTCTTTGGTCCAAAGATAATGTAGCATTTCGAATGTGTACGATTAAATTCCAAATATATCAATATGTAGCATAAACATTCTCATTAATATTGTTTCAAAACTACAGAAAAATGTGTTAACGATAGTATTCTGAATGAGAAAACATGCTGTTAATTGTTAACGATAAAGTTTGAAGAGAATAGTAAAAAAACTTTATACATGTCAAAGTACAATAAGTTCAGATAAATTAATAAAATATTAACAGTGTTAGAATTTTTATGTAGTCAAAATTCTACTAGTTTATGAAAATGTTTATAATTCAAGTAGAACTAGAGTGTTCTTAAGCTCATCAAACCTCTTGATGAACTTAACTTTGAAATTTATTGGATTGACTTCAAACGACGAATTTAAATCGTTTAAATTAATTTACTTCATGAGTGATGTGTTTATATGCAAAATTTGTAATTTTTGAATTCATTTAGTATAAAATCAAGCAGTAAAAACAAGGTCTATAAGTTAATTTCAATGTATTTATTTTTCATTCATTTTTTAACTAATGGGTTTTAAAGTTAAGCTTACCGAAGAGTTTGATGAGCTTAATAATACCCTAGTTCTACTCTTAAAATTCAATATATTTTTTCAACATCGGTTATTGTGAAACTAGTTAAAAATGTTTATTTTATCTATCAACAAAATATTTTTTTTTTATCTATGTTACTTTATTTTCAAGATATATATGTTATGAACCTAATCATAAAAAAATAACTAAAATAATACCAGTTTCTAATAGTTTTGCTCTATGAGTTGTGTGGATAAATGCACAACTAAATAAAAAGATTTAGTAGCACTAAAAAGATACTGTTTGGTCTTCTCTATATGTTGCTAACTGTACTTACTATATTGGTGTGAGATTTAATCTACCAGTTTACTACAACAACTAAAATAAATCCTTTGAGAAATACTGAACTTATTGGTATGTTGTTTAGACCCCTATAAATAACAATATTTCCAAGGTACTTTTTTTTCCTGAATGCTTGTCACATCTCTACGAACAAAATGATTCCAATATTACATGTTTTTTCTCAATCATTTTAATAGTTGATTATTTCTTTTGAGAATGGGACCCTGAAAATATATGTATTTGTGTTGGATTTAATATAGCACAAAAGTCTTTGTTTCCTTAGTAGGGAAATTTGTTCCCCCATATATTACCTACATAATTTTTTACCAAGATATTCTTCATTATGTTTATTATATTAATTGTTACCAAATTTATCTATATTTTGATATCAATAAAACAATATAAAACCAAAAGTGATTGTTACAGAGAGCTTTTTGTTTGTTCCTTTTGTAGACATTTGGCTCAAAATAAATTATTATGTTAGATGCTTGATATGAAACACACAATATAAAAATAGACAAAATTAAGTATGTTTTTTTATTAATTTTAAATTCTAAAAAAAAATCTACATTTCTAGCTAATTAATATTAATTCAATTCTTTAAAAAAAATAGTATGCTCTTATTGTATGAACTATTTTTTATTACCAATTAACCTTCATTGAATACCGTTTGATATTTGTTTCACAAACTTTTGATTTCTAATATTTTAATTTTAGTTAATAAATTTATAAAATATAATGTTTAATAAGTTGAGATTGTTGTTCATTTATGCACAATACTATTAATTTTTTTAATTTTTTAATTTTTTATAAAAGTATACCATAAAATTATTAAATAAATAGGCCGAAGCAACTCGTAGATTTTGCATTCTAATATTAATAGAACTGAAAGTTCATATGTTCGACTCTTAACTTAAGGAAAAGAGGGATAATTAAGAGCAATTATGAGAAGAGAGAAAATGGAAAAATAATAAAAAGAACAAAAGGTAACAGTAAATTTGAAGATTTACTTGAGGAAGGTCCGGTATTCTACGTTAATTCAAAATTTGTGTTTGAATCTGACTGTCCGATTAGAATCTGAAACAATTTGCTTCTAGGGGTGTTCAACTGGTCGGTTCGGGTCAAACCGAACATTTTTTGCCGAACCACGGTTTGAACCGAAGTTTGAAAACCCAACCGAACCGACCGAATTAAAATTCCAAACCGATCTAAAACCGAACCAATTAAACCGATTTAAACTTCGGTTTGTTCGGTTGAACCAAATACAAGCATTTTAAGTTACAAATAAACATTTCAAAACCGGTTGGTTCGGTTCAAAGCGATTTGGATAACATTTTTGATAACCATACAAGCCGGTTTTTGATAAACCGATCCATTATAAACTGCACAAAATAAACCGATCCTTTATAAACCGATCCATTTTTATTAAACCGGTTGGTTCGGTTCAAACCGATTTGGAGATCCCAAAACCGAACCGAATCATTTAAACCGAACTTCTTCAAAACTAAACCGAACCGAATCATTTAAACCGAACAACCGATCCAATTAAATTGAAATTTGCCGGTTCGGTTTAAAACTGAATAAACCGATCCATTTGAACACCTCTATTTGCTTCAAGGTAGAATTTACATAACTTATTTTATATTTGTGCAGATTCTGATTAAATGGTTTGGATCCAAACTCAAACTTTTTAGTTACTTTAGAAAATCGGAATTCAACGGAGGGAGGGTATTGTGGGGGTAAGATTTTAACAGAGTAGGTTTAGCTTCATACAGTGCACATACCATAGAATTAAAACAACGTTCTGTGTGATTTATAAGTTGTACGAGCCAAAACTGCTCTGTTAAAATATTTACCCCCGTTGTGGAGAGAATTCACATCACCCTTGGTACCGTAATAGGGAATCTTTTACAATTACTTGATCTGGACCGTTCTTTTTAACTTGGTACGAATCTTAAAGCCTAATAATACTGCCCCTCCGTCAGCCTGAATCCCAAAGCGGCTGGGAGCTAATCTCAAACCGTAAAGTGAAGGGAATCTTTTACGGTACGGGAGAGGATATTTGTCCGTTGTGGAGATGACCTGACCTCCGCGGCTCCACCGAACCAAAATATTTCTTTTTGGAATAGAAAGAAAGGATACGGGCTATAAAGGCTCGGGAGAATTGCACAAGTAGGAAAGGCTTTAAAATTTAAATGATAAGGAACCAAGAATCTAATTGAGGCGTACTGGCCAAAACTAGTTGAGAAGCGTCATTGTTTTACTGTATGAATATTACTTGTAGCGTTTTGGTACAAATTCATGTCTGCCTGTTTCTGTGGTAATGACAGATCCACTTGCCAACTATTCAATTTTAGCATCTCATTCACTAGCTCCCGAGAAACTCTCTTTTTTTTTTTTTTTTAAAGATTACCACCATTCCTGGCATTTAGCACATTGTTTTGCTTTGATATACTGTTGACGAATATGATTCTTCTAATAATTTTCAGCTCACGCGCTGCTATAAAGACATCAAGATGTTTTCATTTAAAAAAAAGAATCAACAGATTTTTGTAAGCGTGACAGGATATTTGTGTTTTATGTAATCCGTAAAATCAGGCCTTTAAGCTAGCGACAAGCATAATAAATTTAATGTACTGTCTATTTTAATATTTAAAAAATTATACTATTCTGTAATTGACGAACTTTTAATTTCAATCAATCAGTTTGAAATGAACATAGCTATCAAATATCATATCCTGACATAATAGACCGCCACATTTCTGATGGAGACTTGAGAGACATCCAATTATGCTTGCGAAAAGATCCCTGATCATATTTTCATGGGTAAAGTAGGAAATATATGATGTCTCTAATTAATAATTAATAAGAGAGAACGGAGTAGGTCCGATGCCCATCGGATCTACTTTTAGGTTCAACGAGCATGATGACCGTCTGATTTAATTTAACATTTGTGCGCACGAAAATTGAAACAGACATGCACAAAGTTTAAAGCATTCTGCACAAATTTTAAAGCAAATCGACGGTGATTTAACCCATCGAACCAGAGTAAGTCCGATGCCCCCTACTCTCAAGTGTTAATAAGAACCCCCTCCTCGGTCAACGAAGGTCAACTTCATCAAAAGCTAGTCGGATAAAGACGTGGTACAGCCAAAGAGGCCAAGTAACATGCTGACAAATATCCTCCCCGGTACCGTAAAAGATTCCATTCACTTTACGGTTTGAGATTAACTCCCAGCCGCTTTGGGATTCGCGCTGACAGAGGGGGCAATATTATTGGCTTTGAGATTCAATGCCAAGTTTAAAAAAAAAATGTATTTTGAGATACTAGAAGGCTCACAAGTCTCTCATCATATTATGTTTATTGAGATTTCAACACAATCTCTTAAAGTGTAGCTTGCAGCTTCAACTACTAGCTAAATTCAAGTAAAGAAGTAATTGAAATTGTATTTTATCCAAATCAAGTACTTACGAAAATCATTCAACATACATGCATGAAACATACACTTAATCTATTTTTTTTTTTCCATACATGGACTACTTAGATTAAATTTAAAATTATATTAACGAGAGTAGTAAAAGTTCAGATGTTGTTAATAATTTATATTATTGTAGGTAGGACCAATTTATTTTTCTAAAATAACATTTTAAAATATCATGGATTGATAAAGGGATAAGGTCAATGGATAAGATGATAACTCATATATTATGTAAAGTGATAATAAAAAGTTCTCTTTTTCGTCTACTCAATCAAACATGGCTTTAAAAAGATGGATAGATAGATAGATAGATATATAAATTTTTTATATATCAATAGCTGATTTATTTTTTTATTTTTTCTCTTGTATCTCGTTTCACAAAAAAAAAGTTGCAAACAACATCTACTTAGTCCTAAGAAATTGTAGAACTATGCTTCAAATTTTAATCAAATGCAGCTATTTGTAATAATAATTGCTATAGATATGCAAGCTTGGCCACAGTTAGAGTGGGAAAAATGGCACGGCGGAGCCGGTTCCATCATGGAACGGCACGGTTACGGCACTGCATGCGTGTCAGTTGCGTGCCATGATTCGCGTGTCCCGTGTCGTAACCATTCGCGTGTTGTACTCATCTTTTGAAACTTTGGCACAGCACGGCACAGAACGTGAAAGATTTACTCACGGCACAGCATGTCACGTAGTCACGCGAGTCACGTGTAATTAGGACCATTAAATATTGATTTAATGGTGAATCTTGAATAAACTAACATAAATTATGATTAAATGGTCACGCGAGTCATGTATAGTCACGGCACGTTAGGTACGGCGTGACTCACGTGGTGTGACTATTTGCGTGCCGTGACCAACCCTTGACATTTTGATCACGGTACGACACGACACGAGACCAAAATCAAGACGTGTTAGTCACAGCACGGCACGGGACGACACATTTTTTCCACTCTAGCCACAGTTCTATTATATCTTCCCCTCTTTATTGGGCTAAAATCATCGGATGAGGAGCACCTAAAAAAAATTCAACTATTCTAAAGCGTAATTAATTTCTCATAATTATATTGATTCGAATATAATTTACAGCTCTTCAGAAAATTTTAGGTAGATATAAATTCAATTTCATTATATAGTTGGATTGGATTTTAACCAATATATTTTTGAAATTCTTAACTAATATGTATTTAGCGGATTAAAGAAATATCAATCCATTTCTAATCAAATAAAACTTTAAACAATTATTTTTCGGGTAAGTTACTCAGATTGGATCAAGGTGGGATTAGGCGAATTTTTTTGTACAACTTTAATTATAAATTTCTTAAGTTTTTACGTTTGACTAAGTTAGAATTCTAGAACTATATAATACTTAATAGTTTCATTTTGTTTCCAATTTCTTTATTAATAAAAATATCTTATGAAGTTTGAATAACATATTCATTAATTAGCAATTCTTTTAATATCATAGCTGGTGGACTTTTTAAGAAATTTATCCATAAGAACATTGAACGGTGTGCACCTGTCGGAGGGTATGGTGATTGTTATTTTCATTGAGTGCAATAAAATAATTTCTCTCTCCAATTGCGTTGAGTTAATGAAATATTTTTTTAGAAATAGTAGATTAGTACTTATTTTAAATATACAATTTACTCCGTTTAACAAGTAAAGAAAGGACGAAATACATTTACTCCACCTTATAAAACACATTAATTTTACTTCATTAAAAATTATTTCACAGATCTAAAAATTCCTAATTATTTTACTTGCTTTAACAACGATCTCTTAAAATAATTCCTACTCTAGTTCACCATCAAAATCAGCTGATTACAAATAAAATGAATTAAGAGTAAATTTCGTCAGATGTCACTAAACTATTCTTTCTCATTTATCGATCACTCATTTTCAATATGTTTCTCTGTAACGATTAAACTTTTGATTTGTCTCAATCAAGCCACTCTGTTACCTTTCAATTCAAAATTAACATAAACAAGTAACATAACAACTTGATTGGAACAAATAAAAAATTCAATAACTACTAACAAAGAACAAAATTTAGTAACCTCTCACGAAATTTTCCTTAATTTATTTTATTTTGAAATAAAGGACAAAATAAATTTAACATACATTAATTTTACTTCATCAACAATTTATCTTTTACAGATCTAAATATTTCCAATTATTTTATAATTTCTTATAACAAATCCTACTCTAGTTCACCATCAAATCAGCTGATTGAAAATAAAATAAATTAATTTATAACTACTTCGTGTTAGCATTGACTCTTCGTTCACCATCTAATAACACTTTACACAATTCCTTCACGATCCAACGGCGCGTGTTCTCCCCAACTCAATGATTACACCATCCCGCTAAAATCTCCGCAAATTCATTGTTTGCACGAAACGAACTTATCTATCAATTGATGGCGTGTTAAAGCCACGCGACTTTAGCTTCTTGGTCCATTACTCCATGGCCTCTCTTCTTGTCTCTCTCTCTCTCACGCGGAAACTTCGTTTTCTTGGCTTTGCGATTCTCCAATCAATTTCTTTTTCCCTCCCCTAATTCTCACCGACCCACTTCTTCTAAAGCGAGAGGTCAGTACACATTGTAGCCTCACTTTTTTTGGGACACTGCCAATAGAGAAAGAGTACCAATTACCAAACCCACATATAATGGTAGGTTTGTACTACAATCAACTTCACTCTTAGCCTCGTACAAAGGAGCAGTAGTGCAGTACATTCGGTTCTTTTTTTAACATCGCCAATTTGAGAGGAAAAGATCCAGCTATAAAAGGTGTGTGCTCTCAGCCTCTCACTATGTGGAGCTTGGGGTGATTGATTGTTAGCACTTCCACAAGACCCATTTCAGAGACCTGATTGTTTTAATAAGCCAGGTGAATTTCTTGCATTCTCGCATAAGCTTCACCAAGTATTTTTGTTTTGATCGGAAATTGCATGGGTAAATGTTCTTGTATTGGAAACTGTGCCTTTATCTAGTTATCTGTTTGTTTCTATATACTGAACTTCTTCTTCGCACAATGCTCTGTTTCATTTCAGTCACTGCTAAAAACAAAGATTTTATTTTAATCAAGCAGTTAAGCGCTAAGCTCATTCATAGTATACTGTCATTTATTCTTTGATCATCTTCCCAATTTAATTATTTTCTCAATTTTGGAAGTTTATGCTGCTGAAACAGAAATCAGGTACAGCTTGCCATTTTTGTTTGAAATTCAGCATTTTCATGCCAGTTTAGACTAGTCAAAGTCGATGACTTGATATTAATTACCAATAAATTAATATTATATTACCCCAAACCCCACTCTGGGCTCCCAAATCACAAAAGCAAATTGCTTTCTCCAAATCTGACACCAAGTTTCTCCCAAATGCAGCAGGAAAAGAGAAGAAAGAAAAGAAGCCCTCAGACCCAAGACGACCAAATTGAGCTGATGGAAACAGATTCCTCAAAGCAAATCCACACCAATGAGATAAACAAAACCTCACCTGACATTGAATCAGAGCCGCTCGATTCGATTGAGTTCAGGCGGCTGCCGCCATGGTCGAAACAGATCACGGTACGCGGCATAGTGGCAAGTCTAATTATTGGAGTGATGTACAGTGTGATTGTGATGAAGTTGAACCTGACAACCGGCCTTGTACCGACCATGAACGTCTCGGCCGCCTTGTTGGCATTTGTTTTTCTCAGAGCCTGGACCAAGCTTTTGCATAGACTCGGCATTGTTACGACGCCATTCACGCGCCAGGAGAACACCATTGTTCAGACTTGCGCCGTGGCTTGCTACAGCATCGCCGTTGGAGGTTGGTAAAAACTAAAATTGATTGCATTGTTAGCTTTGATGACGCTTAGTAGGCCCAGAATGAAAAGAATATTTTTGCAAATGACCCCTTGTATTTTACTATTATACCTAAAACAAGTATAAGAATAACCTTTACAAAAGCTCCTCAATTTATATTAGTCCAAGTACCAAGAAATTGTCTCATAATTTCATTTGAATGAACTATGCATTTTAATGAAGTATTTCTAGAAAGTATTTCCGAATTTAAAATGGCAATAAAATGAACCAGTAACACTATACGTCTGATAATTGTGGCCTTGTATTTATATTTCTGCATCATTGATTGCTCTTTTTTTTTTTTTCTTTTTCTTGACACTTATAGTGGTTTAATTTCAGGTGGTTTTGGGTCATACCTATTGGGTCTAAACAAAAAGACGTATGAGCAAGCCGGAGAAGATACGCCTGGTAATGTACCGGGGAGTTATAAAGAGCCTGGGATTGGATGGATGACTGGTTTTATGCTGAGTGTTAGCTTTGTTGGTCTTCTTGCTCTTGTGCCACTTAGGAAGGTGATTAATTTCTTCATCTCTGCAATTTAGCCCTCTTAAAACTTCAAAAATTTATACCGATAGGTTACTGACTTAGATACCACCTGGTTGACATAGATTGTAGTAGTTTATGTACCATAGAAGCAATTTTAGAGACCTCTATTTTGTTCTAAATTTAACATGCACAAAACAAAGTTTGACTTGGGATAGCCTGAGCCGCTCAAATTTTATGAACTTCTCATCGTACCAGTAAAGATATAAGTATGTTTTTATTTCAAATTTTTTTAAATTAGCTTGCAAGAAATAAGTTTCTTTCGATACCCTGTTCTAGAAAAACTTTTTGATATTTCCATACTACAAAAGTTAAAACATTCTTTTTAAAACTAAAGTACAAGGGATAAGAGGGGATTGCCCCATTATTTTTTAGTTTTCTTTTGAATATTATCATTTTGGAAGATAGCATATGTTGTAGCTAGCTGAATTTTGTCTTTTTTTTATTTCAAGTCTCTGCTAATGTCAATATCCTAGCCTCCTTGACAATTAAAAGTACTCTAAACCGATAAGATTTGGACAATACGGAACCTCTTGGAAGATATTTTCTAAGAGCTCTTTGACAAAAACAATCCTACTTCTTTATATTGATCCATGACCCCTTCATAGTTTAGCATATTATATGGAATAAACCTCTGCTAATTAAGGATTAGTGGTAGTCATGAGCAGTGCTTGCGAGTATCAATATTTAAAATCATTATTTTATTTCCTTTTTTTTCAAGAATATTTTCATTTTATTCAGATTATGATAATAGACTACAAGTTGACATATCCAAGTGGCACCGCAACTGCTGTTCTGATAAATGGATTTCATACACCTCAAGGAGATGAGATGGCAAAGTATGGAATAAAAAGAAAACTGCATTTCACAAAATTCACATTTATTTTCTAACATTTTAAACCTAATCAGTAAAAAAATGTTTTATTTACTTTGAAACAGAAACCAGGTCCGTGGGTTTGCTAAATACTTCACAATAAGTTTCCTTTGGAGCTTTTTCGAATGGTTTTATTCAGGCGGAGATGGATGTGGTTTCTCACAGTTTCCTACTTTTGGTTTGCAAGCTTTGAAACAAACGTAATATTCAACAATACTCTGTTTTTTTTTATGTTCATTACAAATCACTATGTTATCTGATGTTCGTTTGAATATCACAATCCATGACATAGCCTTATTTTGACACTAATGAGGTTAATTTGGGATTTTTTTTTTCAGGTTTTATTTTGATTTTAGCCTTACATATGTGGGAGCAGGCATGATTTGCTCTCATCTAGTGAATCTCTCTCTCCTCTTTGGAGCAATTCTTTCTTGGGGTGTGATGTGGCCTCTTTTGGCTGATTTGAAAGGTGATTGGTATCCCAGTAGCTTACCAGAGGGCAGTATGCGCAGTTTGCAAGGTTATAAGGTTTGTATTGATATTTGAAAAAAAAAAAAAATTCATATTCGTCCTTTTGTTACTCTACAGGTCCTGGTTACAGATAGTGTACCATAGTGTATGGCACATTTTTTCAATTGTACAGGTCCTTTGGTACAATAGTGGTCCTTGTTCTTTCTTTTTCGTTTTAGTATCATCAAATTGAAATAAGTGATACGGTACCAGACTACCAGTACCAACTGACCTGTATGGCAACAACTTTGTGGGCACTGTTCCGATTCAAGACCCAGTGATCATATCATATTTAAGCTTAATTAGTTTTGCTTTTGTAGGTTTTCATCTCTATAGCTTTAATACTTGGGGATGGTCTCTATAACTTTGTCAAAATTCTAGTCTTTACTGCAAAAAATATGCATTTGCGTTCAAGAGCCAAGAACTTAATGAAAGGTATCTGTGCTTATTATTGTTATAGAAGTTGATAGAAAAGTACACATGATTTAATCTCAAAATGCCCTCTCTATCTTTGCGGTCAATTTTTGTACCTAAACTACCAGAGAACCAAATTAGCATATTTGCAATGTAAAACAAATAAGGTAAATGTTTTTATTTTTTTTTTATAATCAAATAAGGTAAATGTTACTGGGGCTTAGACAGATACATAAAGGATTGATATATTTTACCAGTAACTGCATCTGCTGATTTGTTGCATATACTCCACCGGTCCAGCCCCACCCACCCACCAAACCAACCCACACCGACCCACCTACATTACTGAAGTACAATATTGTGGTACAGTTAGGTACTAGACAAATACAGTTCCTGAGCTTGCAGTACTACTAAATTTGATATTTAATATGGTGGGTTGCATAAAAACTAAGTCCTCTGAAAAATGGGGTAAAATTTATGGAAATTCTGAGCTAACTGAGTGTAAAATCATCTAAAGTGGCAGATGAAGACACTCCGGTGTTAGATGATCTCCGTCGAAACGAAGTCTTTACACGTGACGGCATCCCGTTATGGCTGGCATACACAGGCTATGCAATTATGACCATCGTAGCCCTGATCGCAATTCCTCTCATGTTCCCTGAAATGAAATGGTACTACGTAATAGTTGCCTACCTCCTTGCCCCGGCACTAGGGTTCTGCAATGCATATGGTGCCGGCCTCACTGACATTAACATGGCCTATAACTATGGCAAAGTGGCACTATTTATTCTCGCTGCCTTGGCCGGGAAACATTCAGGCGTAGTAGCCGGTCTGGTTGGGTGCGGTTTGATTAAATCAGTTGTTTCCATTTCTGCTGATCTAATGCATGATTTGAAGACTGGCCATCTTACCATGACCTCCCCAAGGTCAATGCTTCTTAGCCAGACAATTGGCACCGCAATGGGTTGCATAATTGCACCTCTCACATTCTTTATGTTTTACAATGCATTCGATATAGGCAATCCAGATGGCCAATGGAAGGCGCCGTATGCATTGATTTACAGAAACATGGCAATTCTTGGAGTTGAAGGTTTCTCTGCTTTGCCATACCATTGCCTACAACTGTGCTATGGATTCTTCGGGTTTGCAGTTGTTGCGAACCTAATGAGAGACCTCTTCCCGTCCAAATACGGTAGATGGGTGCCACTACCGATGGCCATGGCTGCACCTTTCCTAATCGGTGCAAGTTTTGCGATTGATATGTGCATTGGAACCTTGATAGTGTTTATTTGGCATAAGATTAATTCGAGTCGGGCTACATTAATGATACCAGCTGTGGCATCAGGTTTGATTTGTGGAGATGGGTTGTGGATCTTCCCTTCATCTTTGCTAGCCATGGCGAAAATCAACCCACCAATCTGCATGAAATTCATGGCTACACATTAGAGATGACAGAACCTGAAGGCCTAACCTTTGGATTAGAGAAAATTCCAAGACAAATGCAATTCTCAGCAATTTGGCTGATGGCAAAGGGAAACAGAAAATATATATTTGTATCGATCCTGATAAATTAAGTCGAGTTTTAGTATAGCTTCCCAATTTTCTGAAAAGAATAAGGCACTTAATTAGGAGAGGCCGTTTCCTGTATACATGTAGTGATATAGCTTAAATCCAGTGTTTTTGCGGATGAGAAAAAGCTTATATGATATAGCAACAATAGCTTTACTTTACTGTGTCTTTTGGCCCAAGCAATGTTTATAATATTTTGTGCATGCAATTAACCAACTCTTCACATCTGGACCTGTCATTTTCTATATTCTCTCGTCTTTTGTTTAATGTTTAGTTAAAGCTTGCAAGATACAGAGTAAACTTTAAATAACTCTATTATACATGTAAGAAATATTCCTTGCAAAGGACAATATCTTATTATAATTGCACCTTAAATTAATTACATCATTAGCATCCAAGTGCCGAATGCTGAAAAGGACAGATCACATCAAATAATTATTGTTGCTACATGCTGATGTATGTGATTGGCACTGCTATGTAATAAATTAGAATGAGCTGTCCCACTACTATTTCATCTAACATAAACAAACTATACTAGAGTATATATAAACAGCAATAAAATATACATCCACTACGACTGGTACATGTGCAATTTGGCTGTACATGTGTATATAAAGGCCCTGCAGTCTATCAAAATAGCCCATACAGTACACACCACCGAACAGCTTTTGTTACTGCCATGAATTCAATCTCACATTCGTGGTGCCATTTCTGGTCCCCTATGGTACAAAAATGTACCAGCAGAAATTGGGTCAGTACTTGGTGGTTGATCCCAATTCACTTAAATCAACTAAAACTTGAATTCTATACTTTCTTACGGCTTTGCTCCTTTGTAAAAGTGCTAAATTAAAGCGCTTGATCATCAAGTTATAGTCAAATTATTGAAAAATTAAGACACTCAAGCATACCACATTGGTGAGGTTTAATGGACACTTGAGGTAACACTTTGCAACATCACCCTTGGCAGCCTTGATACGTTTCCATTAAGAGAGATCAATGTTAAGACATGTCAACTGCTTTGTCTGCATGATATATTTGACAAAATACAATTTCAACAAATTTATCATAGCAATAGTATCTCTCCTGACATGATTTGATGATGTGTATATCTTCTTGGAAGAAGATTTGTAGAATGACTTTGTATTGTTTTTCAGCAAAAATTGTCAAATTAATACCTTTCCATGTTGCCCAATTGTGTAGATCCAAAGTTGTTGCACTGGATTGGGGGTCAATGAGGCGACTCACGAGTCACAATAATTCAATTCCAGATGATAAAACATAAACGCACACTCCAGGGAATTCATTGGGCAACAATTTCCTTGAAGAAAAACAAGTTAGCCACTTGAAAATATAATAATCATGTACAGAATACAATAATACAATACTGTTGTTATAGAATAGGTAAAATGGTTTGCGTGTTTGTGGACTGAGATTATTAAATAAGGAAGAAGCCAATTACGAGACATCCTTGTATATAATTTAATAGGACCAAACTGATCCCTAAATATGATTAATCTATTGCATCTAACAAGTTTTGCAATTATGAACTTCGTTTCAGATGTGGCCATTGTACATTGCATAATCCAGTTAAGAGAGATAAAACGACCTTAAATTTACCCTCTACATTTATTCTATTACTATGGTTTTGTCTTCTTTGGAAAAAAAAATTGGAAAAAACAATTAGAGATGAAAGAAAAAGATATCGAAAAAAATTGAAAAGATCGGATTAGATAATTAGCTCTTCGGTATTACTAAAAGAATTGTCATAGGAAAGTTCTTCTCACGTATTATAGGAGTAATTACAATATTAAAATTAAGCGCACTCCATCCTGTGATCATATTCATATGGATACATGCATGATCTGATAAAAAGCTGAGAGAAGAGATTCAGTCAAAACAGATTGCCTTGGAACTTATAAGCACAGCTAAAGTAACATAGGATAATTTTCAACGATCTAAGCATGGAATCTGTTTCAATCAAGATGAAAACTTCAAATTGTGATTTTGATCAGATGGCTATCAGTCCTCTACTTTGTATTAACTCATTCATAGATAGTCCCTCTTGATCAGACCTTGTGCACAGTTGAATTTGTATCATAAGACATTCGCTTAAAATTTTATACCACAAAAGCGATTGCAACATTCCCAGAACAAAATTTATTTGCATATGAACTATGAGAGATTGAACAACAACAATGGAGCCCCAAAAGCTCGAGAAGTACAATTCTCACCAATTCAGTTTCAATATGCCCAAAACTAACACCGATAGATCAATTGGGGGAAAAAACACAAAATGAAAATAAATTCAAAATCATGATTCATGAACCAGCGAGAGAAGGACCAAAAATTTGTAGCAAATTTGCTGATTTGTCTCACACATCTAAAAATCCAGTTTTCTGCAAGACAGCGTTGCGAACACGGCGCAAATCCCGTCCCTTGAGCGTCCTTCCCGCCCCTTCCAAAACCGAAAAACTGGAGATGTGCGACTGCGATCTCGCCACGATCAGATGAGGTGGCACCATCTCCTCCATTCCATCCTCCTCAATTTCATCCGTCTCTCCTTCCTCTTCCAAGTCCCACATGTCATCCCATGCCTCCGCTCTCCCTTTCCTTCCCTCTCTCCTCCGCCCAGGCCACACCGGCACCGCCATCGGTGCCGATTGATTGAACGCCTTGCGAGATGGAGGCGAGGGTCTTGCGAAGGGAACAGCCACTGGAGGTGTGATTGGAGAAGATTGCCGCCGGAGCGGACCTGGGCCAGACCCAGGCGAGGTGGATTCTAACAGAGCTGAGAGGCCGAAGGCGCCTGGAACGAAGGCACGGGATGTGCGTCGGACAGGTGCCGGTGATGTGGTAACTGGAGAGGAAACGGAGCTGGGCGAAGAATTGTCGGAGGAGGACCAGACGACGTCGGACTCATCTAGCTCAAGAGCTGAGTTAACGGTAAGGTTTGGGTCTAAATCAGAGTCGTCCGGTTGTTTCAAGAGGCCGAGAAAGCGGAGCGACAGAGAAGAGGTGGCGGAGGAGCGGGGTATCGTCACCGCCATATTAGATTCTTCGCCCATGTCTCATTTGTTATGTGGTTCTTGTAACTTGTAAGCTTCATTTTATAGATGAAGTTTAATTTCCATATATACCACCTCTTTTGCACTATTTGGTGTGGCGGGTTATAAGAAGGATCCTTTAATGTCTCATTACAAAACTGGTATACAGTTACTACGCAGATATAGTTCGAACGAATCCCAAATATCTGGGAAAACTTCGTAATCTAATGTACAGATAAGTATTTTTTCTCTTACCGCGTGTAATAAGTTGATCAGTTGTAAACTTGTAATCAATGTTAATAAGTGGGACCCGGTTGTCGGCGAGCGTATGGGATATACTGGGGGCGATATAGGGGGAGGTAGAGCGGCGCACATAGAGGCCGTGTGGGTGGAGATTGTGATGGCGAAAGTACTATTTATGATATATTGTCCAGGATCTGTACTATGGGGGATTGTTCGAGATGGCTGTCCAACCTCTTTATCTGTTGTTCTTTGAAAAATTAATAGTTCAGTTCAGTTCAGGTGTTTGACTTGGAAAGAAAAAATGATTTTCTTATTTAACTGTTGCCCCAAATATAAGTTGTACAAGTAAGACAGATAATGTGGATAGTAATAATATATAAATAATTCTAGCATATTATTTTATGGCACCGCCCGTGCCATATCTTCAAAATATAATTTTCAAATTAAAATATACAAATTGTGGATGGGTTTTCGTCTTTTAGATAGAACAGCATGTATTTGAATTGAGAAAAAAATTTAGAATTATTAATTTCAATTAAATAATTCAAAAGATTCAAGGTTAAGTTCTAATAAAGTTTATAATGTACAGGACGGAGTCAGATTTCCGAATTATAGGAATCAAATACATAATAATAGTCAATCATATATAATTGTCATGCTAAGAATGAGGTCAATTTAAAGTACTGATGAACTCATATATAGTTGAAATTCATGCTTTCATTTGGTTTTTTGATATCGATAAGTTAAGATAAAATTCGATGACATTTTACTCTAAATTATACAGAAAATCATACGTAAATACAGAAAATTTCCAAAAATATGAAAGTCAATTGACCCCATTCATATAACTTACATCCGCCTCTAATGATGTATAACAAATTTAATACAACTTAACTCAAATGCGATAACAACAAGACCATTTTAAATAAATTTTTAAAGTGTAAATTAAAACTTTTGAAACATTAATGATTAATATGGTAAAATTAATATTTAGGAACAATTATGTAATTTACTCCTGCAATTAGGCGTATTATTTTTATTTTTCCATTCAATCGATTAACTGCGAAAAACTTTGTCTTGTTGCAACAGAATCATATTATTAGCTCGTATTTGTCAATAAACAGAAATTATTCATTGGAGGTTGAAACTCGGCAGGATCCAAATCTGCTGAAATCCCAATACATGAATAGTGTTTTGGAATTTCTGAAATTTATAATCCAGCTGTTGAACTGTTTCGAGATACGTGCACAGAAAACTAGCTGTTTTGAGATGCATGCACAGAAAAAGTTGAACGGCTAGATTCGAAATTTCAAAAATTCCAAAAACACTGTTCATGTATTTTGAATTTCAGCCAATCTGAATCCAACTCGGCAACTCTAGAACCACTTCATTCTATGTTTTTCCATTATCATTTTGCAGAAATATGGATATATGATTACGTCAGCTAGGTATCAACAACAACAAACTGATTGAATTGAACTGACAATTTATCATACTAAATTTGATCAAGTACTGAAAAAAGGACTTTCCTTAGGGGTTAATTTTTTTTCTTCTTCTAAAATTACAAAAATTTGCTTTTGACGATTTAATTTCTGACAGAACAATAGAGATAAAAGATGAAATAGAACAAATCATAAAATAAACTTGTTCAATCACGAGAATCAATATTTAATCTAGTGATAAAGAGAATATTCTATGCGTAGAACAATGAAAGATTACAGGTTCGAAATCCAGATTGACAAAATCTCTTGTGAATAATATTAAATAGTTTAATAGCTTGACATCCTATCTTTACTTAAAAAAAAATCTTGCACCATAAACTTGTATGATATTTTTTCAAAAGATCAGTTTGGTGATTGTCAATTGACAAATTTTACTAAAACAAATAAAAATCGGACATAACAAAAATTTTTTTGAAAGAAATATAAAAACCAAGGCAAACAAACTACTTGGACAGATATTGCAATATGCCTTGCTTTGTCGGAAATATTAATTCTTCCATTCCGCTACATGTATGCATTCCAACAACTAACAATTGAAATAGAATTCCTTTGATATGCCAATCAGTAGACAATGTAGCAAGGTTCAGCGGAGATGCAGGAGAAGGAACGGTTTAAATTGAAATGATACATGTGTAAGAACAATCTGAAAAGGTACAGTATTAAAATATTTTAGTAAAATATTTGAGAACTTTAGTCTAGTGGCAAAGACAATGACCTCCGTGTAATAAGTCGCAGGTTTCAAATTCATATGAGAAAATTTCCAACAAGAAGTTTACACAAAGTAGCGGAGTCAGAATTTTTTTCTAATAGGATCTAATATCAAACATTAATATCATGACAACGATCATATTAAATAATAACAAATTACAAATATGAATGAAAAGTCTTTCTTAAGCACACCATCTTTTTATAAATTTGCAAGATGTGAGAATGTGAAAAACTCTTATTTCACTAGATATATTGGATAGTAAATAAGTGATCCATAAGTATATATTTTATTCCCCTCTGATCTTAAAAATCTATATTTTTTTAATATTGTTCAAATAATCAGGAAAAAGTTGGGTTTTAATGATTATTTTTTATATTTATAATCAAGCGAAAATTATTTCTTAAATTGTTTCATATTAGAATAATGAAGAAGTGTTTTCCACGTTGTCCGATTACTTGAACTTTGCAATTTATACGGAAAAATAATACGTGCTCGATCGGAAAATTTAATATTAATTGAACATATACAAAAGAGTCTGTAATTGAGATAATTTTTTTTATTAAATACACCTTAGTATTTTTTAAAACCAATTTTGAAAATTGAACACACACCTTTCCGTAGGGAGACGAGTGCTCGTACCACTGCATTAAGTCTGCAGTTTGCAGTTTGCAAGATATATATTTATTCTTCATACTAGTTTTTTCTATTAAATAAAAATAGTTTTGAAGAATAATATCTCGTTTTTATGTTTATTTCTTAGGACTTATAAATTTTAACTAATATATTTATATAGGATATTTTTTGTTAAACTAAAAATGTTTCTTTACTAGATAAAATAGCAAAAAAAAAAAAAAAAAAGTGAGAATATAACAGTAGTCTACGGATCGCTAATTCTCATATTGATGCCAAGAGTCATGTCATCATGTGATGAATCTTGTCTAGAATAAAATTGGAGATGTCTCATAACTCTTCTGTACATATAAATGAAATAATAAGGACGCACAGTTTGTTAACAACTCATTCCTTTAGAATTTGATTTCTTTAGTAGCCACACAACACACAGTAGGCCCCACAGGATATAGAAGAAACAAATCATTATTTGTTTTATCGAAGTTTTTGAAGTATTAGACTTTTTTCTTTTAGCCTGAAAACAGAAATTACTGAGTCACCCGAAAACTTGATAGATCTCTTTACGAGCTTTCTGAATTAAAATCATAATAAGAAAATAAGAAATAAAAAATTCCTATCTAAAGTTACACGTATTTTGAATTTTATCTCATTTACATCACTTAAAAAAAAAAAAAAGATAGATTAGAGGAGTGCCCATCTTGGACATATATTGTAATTTTTCTATTTTCTTCTCTCACTCTTGTAACAATCACAGGTGTTGTTTGGTAAAGAGAGATTGTCTTCTTAAGACCCTTTTAGCTTTCTTAGCTGCTTGATTCTACCGAATATCAGTTCTTTAGTGCGGATTAAGATCATCTCCTTTAACCTCTTTTTGTCAGGATCTTAATCCTCTGCTCGGTCAAGACACCTCTATTCTTTTCTTTAACTTCCTTAGCTTTCATTCACAGATTAAGACAACCAAATATCGGTTCCTTAGCGCGGATTAAGATTTAATTCTAATTGTGTTACTGAACAGCTCCACAGGTTTGTACATTGTAACAAACCTTTCATCAATGAAATATGAGACTCGACCTCTGTTTATCTCAAAAAGAAAGTTACACATATTTAAAATCTGAATTTTCATTGACATTTTTGTTAGATTTTTCGGCTTGCAAATTAATTTATAGTGATTAAAGTAAACTAGTCGTTATCAAATAAATAAATAAATTTATTTTGTTATTGTATGTCTCCTATTTTTTTCTCAATTCAAATAATTGTATCCTCCTAACTTTTTTATTAATAATACTCACTTTAAAAGTTTTAAATTAGATCCGAAATGCAAAAGAACTGAACCAATAATTTAATTCCTTTCTATTTCTGATTTTCTGTGACCGAGATACACCCGCTACATACATTTTCTAAAAAACCTTAGAATTGCCTAAAAAACCAAATCAATTATATCACTATTTGTATCCACTTACTAATTAATTCTTACTGTCGATCATATAGTTTTCGACAAAGTCAAATAAATAATGAATCTTGTATAGTAAAAGAATCGTAAGAATACAACCCATGCTGTGTAGGGCATGATATCTTGAATAAATAATCATCGTTACACTAAATAATGCGCGTGTAGGGCATGATATCTTTTATTTATTCAAGAAATCTGACCTGGAAGCAACATTTGTTGGATGAGATGAGATACTTAAATCAATCAATTATAGTCCAAAAAGACAACTAAGAAAGGTTGTAAAGCAAAGGACGTGGCAGGTAAAAACCCATTAAATATATCGCACATTCAATGGTAAATAACTAAATGACTAAATAACAATTTTATCTTGGAAAAGACCTTGGCACTTTTATTGATTGATTCTCCAGATCCTTTATTTGGGCCACACATCTCTTTGGAAACCAATTATTGATCAGCAACTAAGCAACTTGTGCTTATAGTTTAGCTTTCAGTGTTATCAGAAACAGGGACAGCATGGACCTACTGCATTTCTCGTACAGTTTCAAATGATTCTTTCTCTGATGAACTGTTCTTTGTTTATTTTTTATTTTTATATTTAATGGGATCCTTCGTATAGGCAGGCGATTGAGGAAAGTTGAATAAGCAGCCTGCACCAAAACAAAGCTGCTTTCACCAGACTTCAAATATATCTTATTTATCACATTTCTCCTATGTATGAATGTATCACATCATTCCGAGAAGACAAATCCAATCAATTTGACTTCAATCGGCGTTTTTTTTTTTTAACAATGTTTCTTTGGATCAAAGAAATTGCCAATTTTTTTATTAATACCCTAAAAAAAAAATTAATGAATCTACACTCAGTTTTGAAATATTTCGAAAAAATACTCTAACCGCCTCACTGTTGGAAGGTTTGCTTCCATACCTGACTGCCCCACAGTGGGGCGGTTTACTATGAATTTTTTTTTCATAGCAAACCACCCCACTGTGGGGAGATTGTTTAGTATGTATAGAATGATTGTCTCACTGCTTCTATGATTTCTATTCTTTTTTTTCTCTCTTTTTGGATACTCTTATTGTTTGATTTTGGTCTATATTGGTCTCACAGTAAATCTGATACAATCCGAATCCAAACTCTATTAAGAATAAGTAAATAATAAATATAATTTGAAAGTCATTTATCTCATTTCTAAAGTACATGTATGTTGTACATGTATTTATCTAGACATCTCTCGTAAACAGACGAGGCTAGGACAAGAGATAAGGCAAGAGAGACGATATCTTCAAACGGCCATAAAACGATGTCTTAGAAAAACAATACGAAACTTCAAACGGCCATAAAACGATGCTCGAGTGTCCGATTTAGGAAATGACCACTTTTCGGAAAGCTTGCGAGAAGATGCATTCATCAGTGACCGCTATGCTGTTTTCCAAAAATTAGAATTGCAAAAAACTAAGGGAAGAGCCTCAAAACTTGAATTGAAGTTTCCGATTAAGTTTTTCATTTCTAATTTTCGATCTAAGTAGCTCAGTAAATTGGTTATATAATGAATTTGTAGAAACTAATTTTTACTATTTATGAAATATTTTTACTATTTTTTATGATTTATGAAAGATGATACAAAATGACTTA
The DNA here is from genome assembly GCA_025461045.1 of Carex parvula. Lineage (NCBI taxonomy): Eukaryota > Viridiplantae > Streptophyta > Magnoliopsida > Poales > Cyperaceae > Carex > Carex parvula. The sequence goes on along the minus strand of JAJGRW010000445.1, from coordinate 759,810 downwards.
AAAATAAAAGACAATTGCCAATATTTTATGAAAGAGAATAAGAGTATTTTTCTTGATACATGGGTTCTAAACTATCTAAGGTTGAACTCTAGTTTCACACATATATTTTATTTGTCATATATTCTATTTACAAAATCAAAGAATATGAGTATCCAAAAAGAGAAAAAAAAAATCATAAAAGCAGTGAGACCAAATTACTGTTAGTGTTTAATTTTAAAATATTTATTCTATACACACTCTAAACATCTCTAATATATATATATATATATATATATATATGTAACAGCCGATAAATTTTCATATTATTTTATATTGTACTTTATTATAATATTACAAAATTATAAGGTTTAAATAGCAAAATGTAAAATTTATAAAAATAAAACAGCCAACGTGGCCTCTCTTGCCACGCTGCTCGTTGCATGAAAACCACATGTCATTTTTTTTACCACCGTTTAAATTCTCTTTATAAAGGGTCATTCTCTCTTTAATTGATTAGAATAAAAAAAAAAGGTGAAAAATGAAAACTGAAACCGAAAGAGATGAGAGAAAATGAAAAGAAATAGTTTGGTATTGATTAAGATTTGATTTCATGTCTGATTGGAATTCTAACTACGTCGCGTTGATTTCGAACTGTTGATTGCAATCTGATTTGGATTTCTGGATTGATCGCTATCAGGTAACCGGACTTCTCTATAATCTGTGTTTTCGTTTTGGTTGGTTTGAATTGGATATTTGAATTGGATTTGGATTATGAGGCATATTTTAACGGGATAGCGGGTCTGAGGTTCGAATTTGATTGTGAACTGATGAGAATGTGTTCTGAGAATGTGGGAATGGTCTGTGTGACAGACATTCCAAATACTGTGTGACTTGTTTACTGATAACCTAGACCGACGTGCTATCGCCAGTTAAATATGCATGCATAATTTGATTTGAATTTGTGTGGATTAATCCAGTCTGTTTGAATGGTTGTTTAATTAAGCCAATTATAGAGAAGCTGCGTCGTTAAATAACCGGTTACTGAGCTTTGTAGCTTATTCCGTATTGTTTCTTTGTTTGCGACGTAGGTTGACGGGACGAAGGATGGATGCGAGGGTGCCTCTCTTGTCGCGAGCCCCGGCCCAGCGGTGGGGTCGTGACAATATATATATATATATATATATATATATATATATATAGAGTAAGGCTACGGTGCTTTGCAAAGTAAACCACCCCGTTTACTTCGGGCTACTTTTTGAATTTTGAAAATCCAAACAACCGATCCGAACCGTTCAACATGTTCTAAACATTGAATTGTGCTTGGAGACCAAATTTCACATTTTTTGGAATTTTTTTACTATTTATTAAGCCACTTTAAAAATCGCTGATCCGATGGCGAACAGTAAAAACAGTAAAATTTTCTGGACCACCGGATCAGAAACTTTCAAAGTGGCTTAATAAATAGTAAAAAAATTCCAAAAAATGTAAAATTTGGTCTCCAAGCACATTTCAATGTTTAGAACATGTTGAACGGTTCGGATCGGTTGTTTGGATTTTCAAAATCCAAAAAGTAGCCCGAAGTAAACGGGGTGGTTTACTTTGCAAAGCACCGTAGCCTTACTCTCTCTCTCTATATATATATATATATATATATATATAGCAAACCACCCCCACAGTGGAGCGGTTAGGATGTTTTTTGAAATATTTGAAAACTGAGAGTATATTTGTTATTTTTTTATTTTTTTAGGGTATTTACAAAAATCGGAAATTGCAATATATTAAAACAAATCCAAAGGAAGGTGGGCTGAGAGGAAAATTGACTTCGGAAAAATAATTATAAAAAGGGACTTGCGAGCAACCAAGTCATCCGAAAAAAGCAAAGAAGTGGTTTCGTTATTATTTTATGGCATATTTGGGTGCATGGAGTACACTACAGCTCAATTTCCTGATTGCCACACAATCATTTTATAAATGGCATTTCTGTTTAGGTAATTGCCTCTCTGCTTTGGTCAGATTATATCTTGATAGAATATACTGATGTGGGGATGCTGGTGGATCTTCTATATTGCCAAAAATTTTAAATATACCCTTGTCAAAAAAAAATAACAAAAAAACTACAAATATTTGTGGGAATTCTAAATTTACCTGGGCCGCAACGATGAAATGGCGGCCCCATTTGAAAACCAGATTTCGGCCAATCTATTGAAATTTAATATAATTATTTAATAATTTTCAAAAATAAAAAGAACAATTAATAATTTGAATATGTTAGAAAAACATCAAACAAAATAGATAAAACATCTTATAATTTAGATGTACTAGAAGGACTCCAAAATATTTTTCAGGCAAGATTTTTTCCGGCAGTAAAAAAAATTAAACTATTGTTGGTGTGTTACTGGAAAAAAATAAAAATGCTTAATATCTGAATTATTGATCTCGGTTCAAAAGTCACTTCTAGTAAATAAAGAAATTATTGCGATCCTTCTAGTACATCAAATTGTAAGATACTCCATCTATTTTAGAATTTTTTTTCCATCATTACGACAAGTCAAATCAAATTTTATTTTTTCAAAAATAGATGGAGTATCTTACTTTTGAATGTACTAGAAGGTTCACAATATTTTCTTTATTACCTAGAAGTGACTTTTGAATTGGGATGAATAATTTAGATCAAAGCATTTTTTTTTTTTTTTTAGTAACACACTAAGAAATAGTTTAATTTTTTTTACAGCTGGAAAAAATGTTTCGGAGTCCTTCTAGTACATTTAAATTATAAGCCAAAATTTTTATTAATACCCTAAAAAAAAAAATAGCAAATCTGCCCTCGGTATGAAATTTATTTCAAAAATGCCCTGACCGCCCCACGTTTGGGCGGTCCACTCTCCCTACCAAACCACCCCATAGTGGGGTGGTCAATCGCAACACTTTCAACAACTCGCACACATATTCAACAACCTGCAAGACACCTTAACAATTTCTAACAATTTCAATCGCAACACTTACGAAATATCAAAAATCCGAGCAATTCAATCGCGTCGGGAAATTCAACAACCCGCACATGATAATTAACAATTCAATTTCTAGCAATCGCTCCAATGCCATCACAAGGCACAAAACATAAATAAAATAAGTTTTGTCGGGTTACCCAGAAATAATTAGATTGTGCTTCGGCCTCACCTAACCTCAAGCTTTGTGGGGGGGGGGCTTGTGAAAGAGAGAGAGGGGGTGGGGCGGCCTAGCGAGAGAGAGAGAGAGGGTGGGGGCGGGCCGGGGCTCGTTTGTGGGGTGAGGGCGGAGGGGGGGTGGCGCCTTCTTTTTTTGTGGGGTTTGGGGGCAGAGCAACAGAGACAGGGAGAGAGAGAAAGGGTGGGGTCGCGGTTTTGAAAAAAAAAATTAATACCAAACCGTCCAAACGTGGGGCGGTCTGGTGTGAAGAGGTGACCGCCCCACTATGGGGCGGTTTGGTAGGGAGAGTGGACCGCCCAAACGTGGAGTGATCAGGGCATTTTTGAAAAAAAAAAAAATTCATACCGAGGGCAGATTTGCTATTTTTTTAGGGTATTAATAAAAATTTCGGAATTATAAGTTGTTTTATCTATTTTGTATGATGTTTTTTTAACATATTCAAATTATTAATTGTTCTTTCTATTTTAAAAATTATTGAAAAATTATAAAATTAACCTAACAGCCAAAAAAGCTTGGTTTTTTGGGGCCGCAACGTAAAATGGCAGCTCCATTCTTTGAGGGCTGCCATTTCACATTGCGGTCCGGATAAATCTCAATTTCTTACACATTTGTGATTTTTCGGTTTATTATTTTTTGATTAAGAGTATAATTAAAAAATTTGGTCTATATTGATTTGCAAGTTTTCTTTCTGGGTTGTTCAAAAAGCTCATTCTTTCTTTTTTTCTAGAAAAGAAAAACTTGAAAAAAAAAATGCATATAAAAGAGAACATCGGTTTTTCTCGAATCCGCATCCCCTCAGGCCATCAAATTATTAAAAGTAGACTCCTACATCTATAATATATTTTTTAAGTAAAAGTTGGAGATCAAGTCATCAAATTTTATAATATTTTTATTATCACAACAAAAAATTTCCTCCATCCGAATTCAAATTCATAATTTTTTACGTAGAAACTATGTATCTTTGTCACTAGAACAAATGTTAATTTTTATATCTACAATATATAGACATTGAATTTCTTTTCGTCTGACTGAGATTAAATTCACACCGCTCCTTATATATTATAGGATGTAATACCTGAGAAGATACGCCTTTTTAGAAAACATACATACATGTACATAGACATAAATACATACAAACACACGTAGCAAGCTTTCATTTAGCGACATAATAATCATGTAAAGATTTAAAGCTTAAATAAAATAAAAATGGTCCCTAATCTTAATACAAGAATTTTTTATTAAGATCTATATTTTTAATTTTAATTAAACTAAATAAGTTAGTAAGATAATAGTAAATAAATCATAATAACAACAACTACAATATTATACATTCTAACAATATAACACAAACTACTACTAAACATTCTACAGTGACTCAGTTTTTAAAATAAAATATTATTTAAAATCTTGAATCGTATAATATTAGTGACATATCTAAAAATTAAATATTAAAAAGTTCAGTACTATATCTACGATGCATTGTAAAGTTAATTACATAGATTAACAATAATATAGCCTAGCCATTATTAATTGATTAATACATGATTCCTAAAACATATTTGAGTGCTGAAAATGAAATATATGACTATATATAACCACCTTATCAACATAATTTTTCCATTGTCGAATTTCGAATTTGTTCTACACACATCTTCTATTTAATGTTTATGCTATATATTTTTATTACAACAATAGTAAACTTGTTATCGTAATACATATAATAACTTGTTTATCCTAATTAGTAATACATATAATAATTTTGCTATATTTCACAAAAGCCATCTTTAAAAATGATTTTGTGAGTTGTTCCATAGTTTGATAAATATTGGTATAGAGAAGTTGTAACCATATTTAGTGAAGGAAAAATCTTACATGACTAATATGTTGTGACTTGGTCACATCTCGATATATCACGTGACTAAAATATATTTTTACATAACGTGTCATGACGTGACTAAAATAGTAGATAACATAAACGTCACGCAAATGATACGTTTAATTATTATTTTTAGGTTTTAAATTAGTTCATAAAAATAGTAACAAAATATACTAAAAATAAAATACTGTTAAAAATAAATTATAATTAAAAAATAATGTTAAAAAATTGATCACATAATATAATGTAACCGGATCACAACGAAGGACATACATAACGCGTCATAACGCAAGATAGAACCGGTAACTGTATGATTAATTTTCTTCTCCATCTGGATTCACTTTACATCATCTCTTAGGGTATGTTTGGTTGGATTGAGAATAAGCTATTTGGAATAACCTGTTCGGTGTTTAGGTTGGGTTAGAATAGCTAGAATAATGAATTCAAAATTTTTGTCTTATTAGAATAGACTATTCTTAAGAGTTCTGAAATTTAACTATTACAATAAAAAAAACAATAGCTATTTTTAATTTGACTATTCTAGTTATTTTTGTTTTGTAATCTAACCTTTAGAGTGAAAAATGTTTGTCCTTTTGCAAGAAGAACCGAGTATGGAGCACAGCAATTTGCAAAAGCTGACAGCTTGACATATTGCCAACTGAGTCCATATCCTGGACGGTACCGTAAAAGATTCCCTTTTACAATTAGCCATTTACGGTTTGAGATTAACTCTCAGCCGGTTTGGGATTCGGGCTGACTGAGGTGGGCAATATTATTGGGCTTTTAGATTCGTGCCAAGTTAAAAAGAACGGTCCAGATCAAGTAATTGTAAAAGATTTCCTATTACGGTACCGTCGGTGATATGAATTCTTGCCAACTTGCACTTGACAAATGTTTATCCTTTTCTATCTCCATAGGGCATAGGCCCACTCACCATAGAAAGTTAAAACCAGCTGGGATAACCATTCCATTAGGCATATATACATTTGAATTCAATCTAAATTATGAAATTCAATTGATGATAACAAATTGTTAAAAACTAAACGTTTATACTTTGCGCTAGTTCAAATATATTTTATTAATTTAGGATCGGATTAGATCTAATTTGATCAGATTGTACTAAGATGAGTCGATCCTTAATTACAAGAGCCAGATATACAGCATATTAAAATTAAAATAACAAACTGAATTTGGAGATCAACTGTGTCTGGTCCATTACAATCTCTAAAAGCAACGGCACGGCAATTCAATCCATGGATTCTGAGTCTAGAAATAGGCCTTCCGGACTGCTTACTTTTAGTTGACTTGATTTCAACTAAACCCAAATTTTATCATTGACCAAATTGGGCTTAGGCTAGTGTTGAATGAGTTGTATGAGTTCTTTTACAGAGGCATGAAACTAATTTGCACCCCAGCAAAGCCACAAAATATCACAAACGTTCTAAACATATAGTTAATTTGTACTACCATGCATATTCACCACTACAGACTCAGCTAAATTTAATCAAACGTCTGTTCACATCTTTCATCTCTCTGTCGCTATCAGTGTCATCTATATCTCATCGAGTTTGAGAAAGAGAGGATGAAATTGTAAATCTCTATTAATTCGAACAGCCTATTACATTGACTAGATCTAACCATTATCTGTTATGGCTAACTAACTTGCTGTCTCTAATACATCTCCTATTAATATCTTATCTGCTCAATTTTTAAGTAAAGTAGTGTAGAGGTTTTTTTTTTCTTTGCTTCCTATAGAATACTTGCGAATTAATATTGAACCGAATAATGTTGCTCCTCTTATGTTTCAAGTATCATAGACCAACAACAATAAAATGAAAATGATAATGCTTACTATTGCAAAGTGATTGATCTTAAATAATTGGCCCCGTCCAATTTTGCAAATAACACCCAAACATTGGCCGTATCATCTTGCAGGATATTGCAAATGTAAAATATGTATAAAATAAAAATAAAAAAATAAAAAAAAGAGAGGCCGAACATATCATGTATATACTGGAAATTGCTTATATACTATGCATAACATAGATGGCCTCAGTGCTACGGCTCAATATTTGAGTTTTTAAAATTCTAACGGTCGATCCGAACATGATCTCCATATGAATATGTACTTGTAAACCAAATTTTACATTTTTTAGAATTTTTTTACTATTTTTTTAGATAGGTAGAAAATCACTTGATCTGAAAATATGGAGATCATGTTAAATGTTTCGGATCGACCGTTAGAATTTTGAAAATTCAAATATTGAGCCGTAGCACGGCGACTCTCTTTACTATGCATAGCAACATAGCCAACTCCTATGTATACTGATAGGTGCAAATTAAATATCATCAACAGTGAGAGTGATAAGGATATATGCCTCCATTCTATAGCCCGATCAATTAAAGCAACGATAGCGACGTCAAGCTTACTAATGAATTTAGTTAGAGTTTAATTTCTTCATTATATGCGGGAAGGCAAGAGAAAATGATATGGTAAAAGAAATTATTTGGAAATAGAGGAATCAGCTGGAGGTGAAGATGCGGCAGTGCGGAGAAGAAATTATTTGGATGAGGTCAAAGTGAGCGCAACAGATAACTCTATCAAATTAATTGGTTAATCTAAGTTTAAAAATAATAAAGCTCATTTGTTAAAGAACTGACTCTGTTAATCAGGTTATCAGGGAAATACTAGAAGGGTAACCTTTGAATTTTGATTGACCATGTTGGTTGGCAGCGGTAGGCGGTAGCCCTACGAATCCATATCCTCGACGGTACCGTAAAAGATTCCCTTTTACAATTCGCTATTTACGGTTTGAGATTAACTCTCAGCCGGTTTGAGATTAGGGCTGACTGAGGGGGCAGTATTATTGGGCTTTGAGATTCGTGCCAAGTTAAAACGAACGGTTCAGATCAAGTAATTGTAAAAGATTCTCTTTTACGGTACCGTCGGTGATATGAATTCGTAGCCCCCGGCAGAATTCGTATCCTCTGCATTAACTCAAAAGGGAATCTTTTGAGTTAATGAATTTTCGACCATCCGATCTGTTTTAAGATTCGTGCGGGCTAGATCCGCACGAATATTGAAAATCCTCGTAAGTTATAGTCAGAAGCCGGATTGGCTCAGTTTAAAATCAGACGGTTCAAATTTATTAACTCAAAAGATTCCTTTTTGAGTTAATGCAGAGGATACTCGTTCCGGCAGCGCTGTCCGTCAAATCCGAATGAATCCAAATTTGTTTGATTCAATGAGCATCGAACCTCTCTTGTCCTTTGTTCATATTAAGCTGTAGCTCAAGACCAATCTAGACCGTTCATTTGTGATCGAACAGTCGGATATGCCTAACAAACATGCATAGATTTTAACGTTCGATCTCATACAAACGGTGCAAGACGCGTGATCCTGTCAAAATGTATGGATAGAACTGGATAAGATCCCACTCCAGAGTAGTAGGTTTGGTATTATCTGAGATATCGCATATTTTGCGTGACATTTTGTAAAATCTAAATCGTTCAAATACGTTATACACGAATCTCAAAGCTCAAATATACTGGGCCCCACGCTATCCCCGAATAGGAATCGGACACGTCGGTCACGCAAAATATGAGGTTCCTCAGAGGATACGCACTCGTAGGGTCTGGCCGAACCCGATCGATTTAAACCGAATAGCTGGGAGCAAATTCCAAGAGCATCGGAAGTAACGACAGGTAAACAAAAAGGTAATTTAAGCTCCGATCGGTTTAATTCTTCCTTTTAGTTTTATAGATCATCCTCTTTGATTTCTTTCCAAGTTTTCTTCTGATTTTCTCCATCTTTTATCTCGCCCTGGAAAGGTTGAGCTCGCAAACTTCGACTCGGAGGAAATGGCGGAGGAGAAGAAGGTGCTCAAGTTCGATGAGGTGGCCAAGCACAACGTCGCTAAGGATTGCTGGCTCATCATCTCGAACAAGGTCTCCGGCTTTCTCAGATCTATTAATTTCTCGTCTTGTTACACAGTTTACACTTCAATTTTGTTTTCTAGTCTACAATTTTAGATGCTTCGTTTGTTGATCCTGTCCTTTTTTTGTTTGTCCTTGTTTTGGTCTATGTATTAGTACTTTGGCCTTCAAATTTTTCGATTAAATCATGGTCTAAGATGTAGGGGATTAAGCAAGGGTTTTAACAACAACACTTGATTTATGTTTTGCTAATAAGAGTGATTTTTTGGATCTTATCAACTGGTGGTGCATCCATCCTGGAAAGCTTGATGTATATTTTACCAATTACTTCACAAATTGAAATCCTCTGTTGCAATGAGTGCAAATAATTAATCTCCCCCGGAAGCTATTGTGCATAATATATCACTATTACATGGATAATTAATCTCCCCCCGAAGCTATCTTGCCTAATAAAATAACAATTTTTTTTACCATTCTTTGATAAATTCTTGCCAGTATATTTGAAGTTTAATTGGATGCACCAAAATATTGATATACCCAAGAATGAGAAGTTGGATGTTCTATGAAATTGGATGCAGTGTACGATAATCCTTTTAGTCCCTTTTGATGGAGAAGAGTAATTTTCTTCCAATTGTACCTCAGATGATTTTCAACCAAGAAGATAGCAATATTCTTAAGTTTCTTAAAAGAATACCTTTCTTTCCTGTCATTGTACCATTGTTGGGGAGTGTAAAGCTTATTAATGAATGTTGGCTGTATTGTAGGACACTAGGATTGCAGGAGTTAAAAAAAAATTGACTCAAAGAATTTCTAACCAGAAGCTCTATTATTTTACAATCAGTTTGTACAGGAAATAAATCTGCTGCGATTCCAAAGAATCATAGGGACCCTGCAATTCCAAATCCACTATTTCATTTGTTTTGAGATTAGTGCATAAAAACTATCTGTTTTGGAGATTCGTGCATGAAGATAAATGAATGGGTGGATTTGGAATTGCAGGGTCCCTATGATTCTTTGGAATCACAGCAGATTTGTTTCCGTTTGTACAATACAAATCATTATGATTTATGACAACAGATAGAGCACTCATACAACTCTGCTACAGTATCTATTCTGTTTATTATGCATGTCAATCACATTTTAGACTTCATATGGGTCGTTGCTGTGGAACTTAAATCTTGTTTCTTTGACATTTAATTTTCTTACATATAACCAGGGTTATGTTTCCAAAAATTAGTGTATTTTTTAAAATTTGCACCATTTTTATCTAGCTATTTTAGAATTATTTGCATTTGGCTCCCAAATTATCTGCGAATATCCTCCACTTCCACATCCTCTCTTTTATCTGGCCATTGATATTTATTTAGTATGGTATTCACCTCCATCTGTAAAATTTCTGGCTCCAGTCATACCTTTAAGAATGTATACACGTAGCAATACAATTGTTGTAATGAAAAAACAAACATGCTTGTGAAAAATATATGCATATGTATAAAATACAAGTCCACAGAAACTCTTTTTTTTTTTTCAAAATTCCCAAAAAAAAATACAGCTTCTGTGGACTTGTATTTTATCCACAGAAACTGTCATTCCGTTATAAATAGCCGTACAAGTTGGACAAATACCTTTTTTGTAATAAAAATTCCTTCCTTTTATTTGATAAAATTGGAGAATGATCAAAGAGCCCACTTTGATTGTTCTGGTATCAGTTTGGTAGTGGACCGCTTGTTTATAAATTTATGACCTTAACCAACTAAGTTAGAAAGTGCCTTTTTATGTGGACAATCATTTGCAACTTCCATAGGAAACATAGTTGCTGATGCTTTCAATTGTTGTCTTCTTATACTATGGAGTATCACTATACCAATTTACCATTGTGCACTTCACTTATCCTTGTTAATTAAGACATAATGTTTTATTTAACATAACAATCAGGTTTATGATCTGACTCCATTTATGGATGAGCATCCTGGTGGTGATGAGGTCTTACTAGCTGCTACTGGTAATTTTTTTTCCCTCCAGTCCTATTTACACCTTGATTCTGTTCTCCCTTATTCTTCTATTGATTTTTTTTATGTTTGGGTTCTGTTCTCACATAATGGTTTCAACCTCTATATGATATTAGATAATTCAATCAGAAACCAATGTTAGTTATTTTCTGTTTAACAGGATGATGCAATTAAATAGTCTAATGCTTGCTATTGTTTTTTTTTTTTAAAAACAAAGAAAAGAAACACAACTCACATCTAATGTACATCAATTTGCAAAACCTAATTGCTTTCATCTCAAAATATCAGGAAAAGACGCAACAAATGATTTTGAAGATGTTGGCCACAGCAATTCAGCTAGGGAGATGATGGCTCAATACTATGTTGGAGATATTGACGAGTCAACTGTCCCTGTCAAGCGGACCTACATCCCCCCTGTACAAGGTGTTAAGAGCCCTAATACTGGCTCTGACATAGTGGTCAAAATACTCCAGTTTGCCGTACCCATCTTGATCCTTGGTTTGGCATTTGCTGTGAGGCACTTCACCAAATCTAAGGATCAGTAAAGCTGTGTTGTTTTAATGTAGTTTTTACGGTTATTATTTTTTGTGTTTGGCAATTAATGGGGCCATTAATTAGGTTCGTTGGACATGACCGTGGTATCCTGGTCTATTGAGAATTGAAGTTCAAAAATATGAGAGTTCTGTTGTAGCACCGGGGCTTTGGAGCTTATTGCAATGCAATAGTTATTTCCAGTTCTTTTTGTTGTAATACTTACAATAATGAAATATCTTCTGGCAATGTGCAAGTCCCTTCAACCAGTCAGAAAGGTAGGTAGGTGACTTAGATTCAGTTCTCCCACAGTAGAAAGTTGAGTCTACCGAGAAATTACCGGCACACCCCACTTTGCAGCTTTATTTATATTATCAACATTATACTTGACTTAATACTGCAGTGATCCATGTCATGTCAAGTGACAAAGATTGTTTCCAAAGTAATAAAGCATGATGCGTTTTTTGTTTGTTTGTTTGGTTCATGAAGGTTGAAAGATTCAATTATGGTCTTTAAGGTGTGTATGAAGGTGCTAAGCAAAAAGTGTTTTAAGGTATTTTGAAGTCAAAGCAACATCGTAGGTGTTTTGAACTTCAAGCACTAAATCTATAAACTTTTACACCCTTTGTCTACATTATTACGGTTTTTAGGATAATTAAGCCTTTTTACTTGACACTTCCGTTACTTTAGTTCAAAGTAATATAATTTCCATTTAACCATAATTTCACTTGTCAAATGCCTAGCTAGCAATACAATCTAAACCATTTTTCCCCATTCTTTTTTTTTGAAATACTGATAGAGGCTATCAGATGTACAGAAAAAGAAAACATCAGAACATCCATGACACAACTACAACTATACTTATTTACACACACTCTAATCTCAACAATGATTTAGCCATAGTCTTCCTTCCTGTATGGCTCTCAAGATGATGGTCAATTAGGATGAAGAAGACAGCTGATTTAGTTTTAATCATTGTTCCAAATTTAAGTCTGTTGAACTTTAGCACAATTTTGAAATACCTTCCAAATAAGCACCAAGGCCCTCCAGAACAGTAGGATTGGCCTTTATCACAGAAAGAGCTACTTCAAGAGCTGATTGAAGCAATCCTTTGACCTCTGTCTGGACCATATCAACCAAATGACCCTGCATTTGACAGAATTTAATTTGTTTATATATAGTTCTGAATTTAAATACCATAGTATATCATCCTGCGAGAAAAACTTGCAGGAAGTCTTTGTAGCATTCATGCAGAAAGGCTACGACTACCTCAAAATGTATAAACAGCAACCAAACATAAGATGAGAAATAAAAACCTGATCTCTTCCCCATTCAGCTCCTCCTGACTCGTCAAGTCCCCCACCAGACAAAGTCGCCAGACAATGGGCCAATATTTTCGCTCAGCCCATACTCAGCCACAAGAAATTATTAACAGGAAGCATCTAACAAAATTTATTAAAGAAAAACAAATAGTTCTTCACAAGAATAATATACAAAAATGCCTATTACTTATGTGTTGTAGTTATGCATTCAGATCAGTCAGGTCAGGTCAGCTAGAAATAAGGTTGAAATGATATCCTAAGAGTTTTGGTTTCTAGAATTAATGTCTGATGCAGCTACAGGAATAAATAATCAAGATAAAGAAAAGTTGCTCATGTGATTAGCCAAATATGAAAAAAGAACTAAAGTCAACTCATGTTTTTTAGAATCAGACCTCGACACGAGGCTGACCTAGAAGCAGAAACGCATCAAAGAAACAAGGCAAATTTGTGAAATATACAAAATTTCATTAGTTAGCGAGTCAAGAGAAATATCAAGCCAACAAGAAGAAAAGCAGCTTTTAACCTCATCAATGAAAATGATAGAAGGAGCCTCCTTTTTGGCCCTCGAACCCTTGAAGAACCCATACCAGCATATAATTCGACAAACTCACTAGCTGAACAGCTTATAAAGAAAACATCTCCTTCCCCCGCCACTGCTTTCGCTAGAAGTGTTTTTCCTGTACCAGGCATACTCACCTATGGAAGAAACTTCTAATTAAAATTATAAAGCATCCAAGTTATATATGTCATAGGTAGCAATACCAACAATATTGTACAAAGAAGTCATCCCTATAATGCTTCTAATTAATAAAATTGCTTAGACAGATCACAACTGGTGATGCCTTCATGTCTATAATTGTACCCATCATACTGCGTATATAAAAAGTCCATAAATAAAACTAAGCTTACCAACAAGACGCCTCTAGGAGGGCGGGCACCAAGGCGAACATATCTCTCTGGGTTCCTTAAAATTCCTAAGCAATATTACAAGAATTAAGATTAATTATTTGGATGTCCTATGTATACAGCCGGCTGCAATGATTAACATACAACAGTTTCTTCTAAACATTCTTTTGTTTCATCTACTGCTGCCACATCGCAAATGTTTTCAGATGAGATTGTTCTGATACCTTTGAACTACCAGAACACGAGTTCTTTCCTTTCCTCATTTACCCTGTTGTATGCTGTAGGAAAATGTAGAAACAACAAAAAAACTGTTAGCCAAATTCATGCTTTAGATAAACAGATTATGAAAGAGAATTTCCGCACCGTTGAAAAGGGGGAATCATTGAAGAAACCCGTCAATCAACACGACATAGAAAAGTTCAACCTGTGGTATAAAATGAATGCAATTAGAAATAAGTGCCAATGAGGCCCTACTTTCCACTAATTAGAAGAACATATGCAATTTCTTATAAGCATGGCATGCCTGGTAAATGAAGTTTTCTTTTAGAACCATTTTGAAGTATCGGTGCAGTCCAATTTTTCTTATTTTAAAAATCGTTTCCTGCTAATTAATGTTCCAGGAGCATCAGTTTTATTGAATGTTCTTTATTGGCCTTAACTCTTATTAGATAAATAAAATTTGCATCCACAGATTTACTAACAATTTTCTATTTACTTAGGTTCCATAATAAATTATTGTGGTTTAATTACTGTACTAGTGAATTTAACAATGAAATATTGACTTTGTGAGGTTCAAAATTAGGATATTCATCAAAATAAATGCCCAAATGCATTCACCAACATTCAAAAAGATAACAATATTAGTCAAATTTTCAAGGAGCAAAAGGAGAGAAGCAACAAATCACATAACTACAAACAATGATTTTGGAAATCATAGGCATTCCCTAATCAATTCACAATTAACTGATTATGAAAAAGCTTTTCAGACTCTTTGAGAAATAAAATGAAAGAACTGAGACCCCATGTTGTTATTTGCCAAATGCACAGACATAAAACTTTGGAGCTTGAGTATATCAACACAATGTTCTCAACTTCTCATAGGTACACCAATCACAGATTCCATGATGTATGGTACCAGCATAGTAAACACTGTACACTAGTTAAATTAGATAAGCGTGATGAGCTATATAGTTTATGATACTATTCAGGTAGCCCAGAAGCTTTACTAACATCACTTCTGTAAATTTTTACCAAACATAAGTTAACAATTCCAAACAAGAAGGTAAATATATACATACCACAGACTGCCAGGACAAATATTTTGTTCTATTAATTTGAAGTTCATTTATAGAACTCCAGCATGCACCAATTCCCGCATACAACAATTGTGGCACTAACATCAATAATTAAATAAAAGTACAGAAGTAAAGGAGAGAGAGAACCCAAAAACCCACCAAAACAGAGTTCCAAAACCCGGCTGACCGTTTATCTGGTGACCCAAACTCTACTCTGTTCTCCAGCATCTTTTCATAAGGCGTCTTGATATCAGTAGGCCTGGTTGTGGTGTACAGGATCCGCTTAGTCGGCGCTGCACTCCTTATTGCCTCTTCCAACTCCTGTGAAGGTCGAGTTGACTCACCTGTCGATTGTGAACTGAATCCAGATTGATCAGGCTTCAACTTGAACATGATGTGCACCCCATCCACCTCAACCTTTTGCACCTGATTGCTGTTTATCTTGCTAAGAAACTGGCTGTATGGCACACTAGTAGTGGTATCGGGTTCTGAACTCGGGAAGGAATTACCCAGTCGGAGCATCCGAAAAGCTAAAAAAGAAACTGCCAACTGTAAGAGGAGAAAGCCAACATCTTGATTTTCACCTGTTGGTTTCCACTCCCACCGGATGCGATTCTCTCTCCGCCACCAATTCTTCCATTTCTTCTCCTTTTTTGGAGGATTTGACGAATGGGAATTTGATGCCGAGGCAGCATTTGAGCTATTTCCCGGTTTCTGAATCCCTTCACTACTATTTGAAGTGGTTCCTAGAGTAATATCGCTTGACGAGCTCTCACTATCTTGCTTGCGTGAATTGTTGGCATAAATTTTGGTCGATTTGTTGTTCGGGCTAGTGATAATTAAGTGTAACGGGTCGAAACGGGCATGGTGAACCTGGACGGAAGTGAATAATTTAGATTTACAACACAAAAGAACCGGGTTAATTGAGCGGTCGCGCGGACAGTTGGGGAATCGGAGGGAACGCGATTTCGAGAGTGGATTGGAGGGGACGTGGCGGGGGTTGAACGACTGGAGAGAATCCATAGTAGAGTGCATTGGAGAGGTCGGAACCCTAGTCGGAGAGAAGCATGAAAGCGCAAGTGTTAGTAAAGGGAGAATGTTAGCGGTTGAATTTATATAGGCATGAGGTACAGAGATATACTGGATAAGAGAGGTTAGAAGATGAAAGCGAACGCGCGTTCATGTTCTGTTCTGTTCCCGGGAAGAGAAGAGCGCTTCGCCTGAAAGTATAACATCTGAAATGAACTTGGATTGCAATCGTACATATTAAACTCGTGGTTTTATTCGTTGGTCCCGGAATTTCATGGGAACTATATAAATGTACAGAAAGATCCAGGTTTTGTTGTGTTCTTCGGGTGTACAGTTTTTCTTCAAGAGTTATCCAGTGTTCAATATTTGTTAGCATATGGAATGCCACGTCGTCCAGTAGGACCTCCTCATTTTTCTATCTCATAATATGTAAGACCGGTTACACCATCTAAGAGAGAATTCGGACGCGCGATGGGAAAGCCAGTCTCGTACATCAAGAGAAGGTGATTTGTGCATGTCGCAAGATCACATCCACTGTTTTGATGATCCAACGGCGAACATGCATGCTTTGGTTGATCCAGAATCTAAGTAGATTTCCTCAAAAAAAGAAAAAAGAAAAGAAAAATCTAAAGTAGATATTTTTTCTTAGATCAACTAATTGAATGGCCATGATAAAGTAAATGATCCCGTCCACATGTGCCGATCTAACAACTGGTTTGGTTGTTTGTTTCTTGTTTCATGACTTTCTCCCTTTTTTTTATTTTTTTATTTTATGTTTATGAAAATGTATTTACCATTTCAAATTTTACAATTATATATTAATCATTCTAAATTCTAATAACTTAAATATTTATCCAATATAATTTATATCAAATAATATCTAAAATTCAATTAATTTTGTTTAAAATTTTGAAACTACGATTAATCAAAATGAACTAAAACTAATCACACTTGTTATGTACACTCTCTCTTTTCATCTAGACATACTCTTCGTACTATTACTAAAAAAAAAACATACTCTTCGTACTCTCTTACTCTTCATTATATATCTGCATATCTGCCTCCGAGCTCCTATCTAGATCTATCTTCCTCCGATAAGAGTTCCTTTTTAAGTTTTAATATTTCTTCTTCTTTGCATTCCATAACTGACAGTGATTGGATGATATTAGAGAAGCAAAAGGCACCGGGAGAGACGAGGAGAAATTTTAGCGCAGAAGGGGAAGAGTCACGCCAAAAGAAGTTGGTAGCGATTATGTGTAGAAGGGGAGAGAGAAGGGACTAATTAAGTGATTAATTATATTCTATATAATATTAAACATAATTAATCTCAGTTTTTGATTATTGAGTAAATATGTGAGTTATTAGAATTTAATATTGTAAATACGTAGCTATAGAATTTGAGATGATAAATATGTAATTTTATAGTTTTTTTAGTGGTTTATATGAAATTCTTTCTCTTTTTCATGGGGAATGAAAATAATGGATAGAACTAGAGTCGGCAAAGGGTTTCAAAACTTAACTGGATTTGTGATATTAGGATTTCCATGGGGACTAAAAATTAGGGGCGGATATAAGGCTTAGCCAAAGGTGGCTAAGCTACTTCTATGATTTTAAAATTTTAATTATGTGTATTAAATTTAATTAAATTTCCGTTTGTTTAAAATTTTTATATAGCTTAGCTCCCTCATAAAATAATAAATATTTTCTTGTAGCCCAGTGGTTAGAGTTCTACGTGGTGTTTATTAGGTCTTGAGTGTTAGAAAAATTGAACTAACCAACTAGATTTAAATCTGAATTTTGATCACTAAATAAAATAATTATATAAAAAAAAATATAATCAAGAATATAATTAAAACTTTATTACCCGGAGCTGCAAAATGCGGACCTAAGGCAACTTCCCGTCCTAAGCGCAGGAATAATCGGTTAAGCTTGCCCCAAGTTACGCCGGTATTCCTCTGCCTGCGGGCGCAACCGTGGTAGAGGTTGATGTAGCTTCTTTCAACAATGATAGCAGAACAATATGTTTTTTATAAAGAAAATATTTGTTTGTGGGAGAATAGGAATTGAATTTATGAATTATAGAGCTAAGAGAATGAGCATGAGAGTATGTAAATTGTTGGATTATCGGATGATTAGATGATTTGCTCTTCCAATATTATATACTATTTATAAGCAAATTTATGCATTCATGACATTTAAATTCATATTCATTCTCCTACTGTTATTATATAAAAATATATAACGTTCGAATAGCCATTGCAATAAATATTCAAAGAAATAGCTATTACGTGGATAGCATCAACGGATCAAATATTAATTGCTATTCATGTCAATGAAATCTGTGACCAAAAGAATAGCTATTACCGTTTATTTTTATTAATAACAATTAAAAGAATGAATGTCATTTAATTGTATATCAATGCATCAAAGAAATTAATTCATAAACTTAAAAAAAAACATTAATATAAAAATTAGTATTTATATACATAAATTTTGAGTTTTAAATAAATTTCCAACAATCCCCCACAAAACTCAAAATTTAATTTTAAAAAAAATTAAACAAAAACTTGTAAATAAATATTTCTGCTACCATTGTTTATACTGTGCATTGGGCAAAATGTTTTGATTTCGCTTAGTGTCAATAATTTCAGCCCGAGGAGATCGGAGTGAACCAGGTCTTGAACAACGATTCCTTTGATCGGAACTTACATTATTACACACACAGTACAGAAAACAACATCGCGGGTTGTGTGTTTCAGGCCATGCACATTAACTTGATTTTTTCATGAGAATATTCTACGGGTTTCCTAAACTCAGTAGCCGCGGCCTTGTACGGTCATTCTCATATAGAAGAGTTCCCTCTGAAATGTGTGTAGAGTCACATCTCGCGAATTACCGACTTAGGATACTCATCTTATTACACTACTCAAGAGCACTAATCACCATAGGGATGGGTTTGGAACAAAAGTTCCATATCTAAAATATTCTTGTGCTCCTTGGCCAACCTATCTGCTTGTTCTTACCCATTGAACCCCCTTCAGGGATCGCCCATCACAGAGGTTGGGTTCCCACACCAAATTGGCCCATTAGGCTAAGTCCCATCCCCCTCGATGACTCTAGGACTTTCGTCCTATATAAGGACTTTAATTTTTAGTCCATTATCAACATAACAAACATTTTCATGTCAATGAATTATCATTTATTACTCGTGCATGCAAGTGATTATTTTTTTTTATTTCCAAAAAAAACTTGCAAAAGAATTTTCACCAAATAGTTATGATTAGTAATAACACTTTCAAAAACATATCATTAATTTTATAAACTTGTTATCTGTAGCATCATGTGACATAAAATTAATCACACATATTTTAGGATAAATAAAATATATGAGCTAACAACAATACTATTTTCAATAGAATGTCAAAATCATGCATTCTAATAAATCAAAGTAATTTAAAAACATCAGAATAGATTAAGCATAGTATAACTCAATCAATTTTATCATCTCATGTCATGATAAATTTTCACAATTTCTACAACATTTGAGAAAACTATAATGTAATCTCATTTAATTTTTATAATACATATTAGCCATAATCATAATCAAATATATTAGTTATCATGATCAATTAAGTAAGCACTCTTTATTGTATACCCCCACATTTCGTTTTATTAATAAACTTATCATAATTCCTCATAAAATTAAAGACATTATTCAATATTTATGTATATTTATGCCATACATATCGTAGGGTTAATTTAATATTTCTATAAACATTTTAATCCCCACAATTTACTATATATAACATAATAATAATCATTCTATCATTTTATGAAACTCATAATCAACATTGTGCAATTACAAGTTAATTTATGCATTTATAATTTCATGTCATATATGACTTAGGGTAGGTTTATAAATATTTTAATTAATAAACATTCGAACCCTCATATTATTCTGTTATATATCAAATAATAAGGTTGACATCGTATTTAATTATACCCCCACATTTCTCTTTCTTCTTTATTATCATTAGTATTAAATATTTTCAATTTACTTTAGTTATCTTTCAGACTATAATAATACATAATTAAATATCTAATCTGACAACAAATAATTAAATAATTTGATTTATTATTATATCTATAAAAATTGGAATCCTACAATATTTATCAGATTTGAGAATTGTATGTTGGAGTTTTTATTTTTATTTAGATGTT
>JAJGRW010000445.1:667890-736519 GCA_025461045.1 Carex parvula | reverse complement strand
GTACAAAAATGTACCAGCAGAAATTGGGTCAGTACTTGGTGGTTGATCCCAATTCACTTAATCAACTAAACTTGAATTCTATACTTTCTTACAGGCTTATCTCCTTTGTAAAGTGCTAAATTAAAGCGCTTGATCATCAAGTTCTAGTCACATTATTGAAAAATTAAGACACTCAAGCATACCACATTGGTGAGGTTTAATGGACACTTTAGGTAACACTTTGCAACATCACCCTTGGCAGCCTTGATACGTTTCCATTAAGAGAGATCAATGTTAAGACATGTCAACTGCTTTGTCTGCATGATATATTTGACAAAATACAATTTCAACAAATTTATCATAGCAATAGTATCTCTCCTGACATGATTTGATGATGTGTATATCTTCTTGGAAGAAGATTTGTAGAATGACTTTGTATTGTTTTTAAGCAAAAATTGTCAAATTAATACCTTTCCATGTTGCCCAATTGTGTAGATCCAAAGTTGTTGCACTGGATTGGGGGTCAATGAGGCGACTCACGAGTCACAATAATTTATTCCAGATGATAAAACATAAACGCACACTCCAGGGAATTCATTGGGCAGCAATTTCCTTGAAGAAAAACAAGTTAGCCACTTGAAAATATAATAATCATGTACAGAATACAAGAATACAATACTGTTGTTATAGAATAGGTAAAATGGTTTGCGTGTTTGTGGACTGAGATTATTAAATAAGGAAGAAGCCAATTACGAGACATCCTTGTATATAATTTAATAGGACCAAACTGATCCCTAAATATGATTAATCTATTGCATCTAACAAGTTTTGCAATTATGAACTTCGTTTCAGATGTGGCCATTGTACATTGCATAATCCAGTTAAGAAAGAATAAAACGACCTTAAATTTACTCTCTACGTTTATTCTATTACTATGGTTTTGTCTTCTTTGGAAAAAAAAAATTGGAAAAAATTGAAAAGATCAGATTAAATAATTAGCTCTTCGGTATTACTAAAAGAATTGCCATAGGAAAGTTCTTCTCACGTATTATAGGAGTAATTACAATATTAAAATTAAGCGCACTCCATCCTGTGATCATATTCATATGGATACATGCATGATCTGATAAAAAGCTGAGAGAAGAGATTCAGTCAAAACAGATTGCCTTGGAACTTATAAGCACAGCTAAAGTAACATAGGATAATTTTCAACGATCTAAGCATGGAATCTGTTTCAATCAAGATGAAAACTCCAAATTGTGATTTTGATCAGATGGCTATCAGTCCTCTACTTTGTATTATCTCATTCATAGATAGTCCCTCTTGATCAGACCTTGTGCACAGTTGAATTTGTATCATAAGACATTCGCTTAAAATTTTATACCACAAAAGCGATTGCAACATTCCCAGAACAAAATTTATTTGCATATGAACTATGAGAGATTGAACAACAACAATGGAGCCCCAAAAGCTCGAGAAGTACAATTCTCACCAATTCAGTTTCAATATGCCCAAAACTAACACCGATAGATAAATTGGGGGAAAAACACAAGAGGAAAATAAATTCAAAATCATGATTCTTGAACAAACGAGAGAAGGACCAAAAATTTGTAGCAAATTTTGCTGATTTGTCTCACACATCTAAAAATCCAGTTTTCTGCAAGACAGCGTTGCGAACACGGCGCAAATCCCGTCCCTTGAGCGTCCTTCCCGCCCCTTCCAAAACCGAAAAACTGGAGATGTGCGACTGCGATCTCGCCACGATCAGATGAGGTGGCACCATCTCCTCCATTCCATCCTCCTCAATTTCATCCGTCTCTCCTTCCTCTTCCAAGTCCCACATGTCATCCCATGCCTCCGCTCTCCCTTTCCTTCCCTCTCTCCTCCGCCCAGGCCACACCGGCACCGCCATCGGTGCCGATTGATTGAACGCCTTGCGAGATGGAGGCGAGGGTCTTGCGAAGGGAACAGCCACTGGGGGTGTGATTGGAGAAGATTGCCGCCGGAGCGGACCTGGGCCAGACCCAGGCGAGGTGGATTCGAACAGAGCTGAGAGGCCGAAGGCGCCTGGAACGAAGGCACGGGATGTGCGTCGGACAGGTGCCGGTGATGTGGTAACTGGAGAGGAAACGGAGCTGGGCGAAGAATTGTCGGAGGAGGACCAGACGACGTCGGACTCATCTAGCTCAAGAGCTGAGTTAACGGTAAGGTTTGGGTCTAAATCAGAGTCGTCCGGTTGTTTCAAGAGGCCGAGAAAGCGGAGCGACAGAGAAGAGGTGGCGGAGGAGCGGGGTATCGTCACCGCCATATTAGATTCTTCGCCCATGTCTCATTTGTTATGTGGTTCTTGTAAGCTTCATTTTATAGATGAAGTTTAATTTCCATATATACCACCTCTTTTGCACTATTTGGTGTGGCGGGTTAAACGAAGGATCCTTTAATGTCTCATTACAAAACTGGTATACAGTTACTACGCA
Organism: Carex parvula; assembly: GCA_025461045.1. Taxonomy (NCBI): domain Eukaryota; kingdom Viridiplantae; phylum Streptophyta; class Magnoliopsida; order Poales; family Cyperaceae; genus Carex; species Carex parvula. Next base: position 734,063 of record JAJGRW010000445.1, on the reverse strand, counting down.
GATATATAGTTCGAACGAATCCCAAATATCTGGGAAAACTTCGGAATCTTTTGTACAGATAAGTATTTTTTCTCTTACCGCGTGTAATAAGTTGATCAGTTGTAAACTTGTAATCAATGTTAACAAGTGGGACCCGGTTGTCGGCGAGCGTATGGGATATACTGGGGGCGATATAGGGGGGAGGTAGAGCGGCGCACATAGAGGCCGTGTGGGTGGAGATTGTGATGGCGAAAGGACTATTTATGATATATTGTCCAGGATCTGTACTATGGGGGATTGTTCGAGATGGCTGTCCAACCTCTTTATCTGTTGTTCTTTGAAAAATTAATAGTTCAGTTCAGTTCAGGTGTTTGACTTGGAAAGAAAAAAATGATTTTCTTATTTAACTGTTGCCCCAATTCTAAGTTGTACAAGTAAGACAGATAATGTGGATAGTAATAATATATAAATAATTCTAGCATATTATTTTATGGCACCGCCCGTGCCATATCTTCAAAATATAATTTTCAAATTAAAATATACAAATTGTGGATGGGTTTTCGTCTTTTAGATAGAACAGCATGTATTTTGAATTGAGAAAAAATTTAGAATTATTTAATTTCAATTAAATAATTCAAAAGATTCAAGGTTAAGTTCTAATAAAGTTTATAATGTACAGCGGCAGAGCCAGACTTCCGAATTATAGGAATTAAATACATAATGAGAGTCAATCATATATAATTGTCATGCTAAGAATGAGGTCAATTTAAAGTACCGATGAACTCATATATAGTTGAAATTCATGCTTTCATTCAGTTTTTTGATATCGATAAGTTAAGATAAAATTCGATGACATTTTACTCTAAATTATACATAAAATCATACATAAATACAGAAAATTTCCAAAAATATGAAAGTCAATTGACCCCATTCATATAACTTACATCCGCCTCTAATGATGTATAACAAATTTAATACAACTTAACTCAAATGCGATAACAACAAGACCTTTTTAAATATTTAAAGTGTAAATTAAAACTTTTGATACATTAATGATTAATATGGTAAAATTAATATTTCTAGGAACAATTATGTAATTTACTCCTGCAATTAGGCGTATTATTTTTATTTTTCCATTCAATCGATTAACTGCGAAAAACTTGTCTTGTTCCAACAGAATCATATTATTAGCTCGTATTTGTCAATAAACAGAAATCATTCAACAAACTCATTGAATTGAACTGACAATTTATCATACTAAATTTGATCAAGTACTGAAAAAAGGACTTTCCTTAGGGGTTAATTTTTTTTCTTCTTCTAAAATTACTAAAATTTACTTTTGACGATTTAATTTCTGACAGAACAATCGAGATAAAAGATGAAATAGAACAAATCATAAAAGAAACTTATTCAATCAAAACACTTGGAACGCCTGCTTTGAATGAAACAATCTTACAGCACGAGAATCAATATTTAATCTAGTGGTAACAAGAATGTTCTATGTGTAGCACAGTGAAAGGTTGCAGGTTCGAAATTTGAATTGAAAATTCTCTTGTGAATATTAAATAGTTTAATGGCTTGATCCTATCACCTTTACTTAAAAAATAATCTTGCACCATAAACTTGTATGATATTTTTTCAAAAGATCAGTTTGGTGATTGTCAATCGATCGACAAATTTTACTAAATCAAATAAAAATCGGACATAACAAATTTTTTTTTGAAAGAAATATGAAAACCAAGGCAAAAAAAATTTACTTCTTGGACAGATATTGCAATATGCCTTGCTTTGTGGAAATATTAATTCTTCCATTCCGCTACATTTATGGATTCCAACAACTAACAATTGAAATAGAATTCCTTTGATATGCCAATCAGTAGACAATGTAGCAAGGTTCAGTGGAGGTGTAGGAGAAGGAACGGTTTAAATTGAAATGATATATGTGTAAGAACAATCTGAACAGGTACAGTATCAAAATATTTTAGTAAAATATTTGAGAACTTTAATCTAGTGGTAAAGGCAATAACCTCCGTGTAATAAGTCGCAGGTTCGAAATTCATATGAAAAAATTCCTTATAAATATTTAAATAATTGATGATTTGATCTCTAATCTTTATTAAAAAAAAATAGTGAATACTTTCCATCAAGAAGTTTACGCAAAGCAGCGGAGTCAGCGTAGAGTTGTAAATTAGCTGAGTCGAGACAGTTTGTTAACAACTCATTCCTTTAGAATTTGATTTCTTTAGTGGCCACACAACACACAGTAGGCCCCACAGGATATAGAAGAAACAAATCATTATTTGTTTTATCGAAGTTTTTGAAGTATTAGACTTTTTTCTATTAGCCTGAAAACAGAAATTACTGAGTCACACGAAAACTTGATAGATCTCTTTACGAGCTTTCCGAATTAAAATCATAATAAGAAAATAAGAAATAAAAAATTCCTATCTAAAGTTACATGTATTTATCTCATTTTACGCTTTTTGAATTTTATCTCATTTACATCACTTAAAAAAAAAAAAAAAAAAAAACAGGATAGATTAGAGGAGTGCCAATCTTGGACATATATTGTAATTTCTCTATTTTCTTCTCTCACTTTTGTAACACTTACAGGTGTTGTTCGGTAAAGAGATATTAAGTCTTCTTAAGACTCTTTTATCTTTCTTAGCTGCTTGATTCTGCCGAATACCAGTTCTTTAATGCGGATTAAGATCATCTCCTTTAATTTTCTTTTGTCAGGATCTTAATTCTCTGCTCGATCCCTAAGACACCTCTGTTCTTTTCTTTAACTTCCGTAGCTTTCATTCACAGATTAAGATAACCAAATATCAGTTCCTTAGCGCGGATTAAGATTTAAGTTTACTGAACAGCTCCACAGGTTTGTACATTGTAACAAACCTTTCATCAATGAAATATATATGAGACTCGACCTCTGTTTTTCTCAAAAAGAAAGTTACACATATTTAAAATCTGAATTTTCATTTACATTTTTGTTAGAGCTTTCGGCTTGCAAACTAATTTATAGTGATTAAAGTAAACTAGTCGTTATCAAATAAATAAATAAATTTATTTTGTGTCTCCTATTTTTTTCTCAATTCAAATAATTGTATCCTCCTAACTTTTTTATTAATAATACTCACTTTAAAAGTTTTAAATTAGATCCGAAATGCAAAAGAACTGAACCAATAATTTAATTCCTTTCTATTTCTGATTTTCTGTGACCGAGATACACCCGCTACATACATTTTCTAAAAAAACCTTAGAATTGCCTAAAAAACCAAATCAATTATATCACTATTTGTATCCACTCACTAATTAATTCTTACTGTCGATCATATAGTTTTCGACAAAGTCAAATAAATAATCATCGTTACACTAAATAATGAATCTTGTATAGTAAAAGAATCGTAAGAATACAACCCATGCTGTGTAGGGCATGATATCTTGAATAAATAATCATCGTTACACTAAATAATGCGCGTGTAGGGCATGATATCTTTTATTTATTCAAGAAATCTGACCTGGAAGCAACATTTGTTGGATGAGATGAGATACTTCAGCACCCAAATTTCCAAATCTGCTAATAATTAATTAATTAATCAATCAATTATAGTCCAAAAAGACAACTAAGAAAGGTTGTAAAGCAAAGGACGTGGCAGGTAAAAACCCATTAAATATATCGCACCTTCAATGGTAATAACTAAATGACTAAATAACAATTTTATCTTGGAAAAGACCTTGGCACTTTATTGATTGATTCTCCAGATCCTTTATTTGGGCCACACATCTCTTTGGAAACCAATTATTGATCAGCAACAAACCAATTATTGTGCTTATAGTTTAGCTTTCAGTGTTATCAGAAACAGGGACAGCATGGACCTACTGCATTTCTCGTACAGTTTCAAATGATTCTTTCTCTGATGAACTGTTCTTTGTTTATTTTTTATTTTTATATTAAATGGGATCCTTCGTATAGGCAGGCGATTGAGGAAAGTTGAATAAGCAGCCTGCACCAAAACAAAGCTGCTTTCACCAGACTTCAAATATATCTTATTTATCACATTTCTCCTATGTATGAATGTATCACATCATTCCGAGAAGACAAATCCAATCAATTTGACTTCAATCGGCGTTTTTTTTTTTTTTAAACAATGTTTGTTTGGATCAAAGAAATTGCCAATTTTTTTATTAATACCCTAAAAAAAAAAAATTAATGAATCTACGCTCGGTTTTGAAATATTTCGAAAAATACCCTGACCGCCTCACTGTTGGAAGGTTTGCTTCCATACCTGACTACCCCACAGTGGGGCGGTTGGCTATGTTTTTGTAGAGAGATTGTTTAGTATGTATATAATGGTTGTCTCACTGTTTCTATGATTTCTATTCTTTTTTTCTCTCTTTTTGGATACTCTTATTGTTTGATTTTGGTCTATATTGGTCTCACAGTAAATCTGATACAATTCGAATTCAAACTCCATTAAGAATAAGTAAATAAATAAATATTATTTGATTTATTTCAAAGCTAAATGATAAACATTTTTCTTTTAGACGGATGTTTATGAATGCTCCAACAATTTTGATATGTGTCTTTCTTTTATAATGCATATGTATCAATTTTTTTTAAATCATTTATCTCATTTCTAAATCACATGTATGTTGTACATGTATTTATCTAAGACATCTCTCGTAAACAGATGATGCTAGGACAAGTGATAACGCAAGAGAGACGATATCTTCACTGAGAAAGCGAAAAACAATGACGAAACTTCAAACAGCCATAAAACGGCGCTCCAGTGTCTGATTTCAGGAAATGACCACTTTTCGGAAAGCTTGCGAGAAGATGCATGCATTAGTAACCGCTATGCCGTTTTCCAAAATATAGAATTGCAAAAAACTAAGGAAAGAGCCTCAAAACTTGAGTTGAAGTTTTCGATTAAGTTTTTTATTTCTAATTCTCGATCTAAGTAGCTCAGTAAATTGGTTATATAATGAATTTGTAAAATACCAATTTTTACTATTTTTGGAATTTTTTTACTATTTTTTATGATTTATGAAAGATGGCACAAAATGACTTAAAAATAAAAAAAATTGTTAATATTTTATGAAAGAGAATAAGAGTATATTTTCTGGTACATGGGTTCTAAACAATATCTCAGGTTCAGCTCTAGTTTAACACATATATTTTATTTGTCATATATTATATTTACAAAATCAAAGAATATGAGTATCCAAAACGAGAGAAAAAAAGAAAAAAAATCATAAAAGCAGTGAGACCAAATTACTGTTAGTGTCTAATTTTAAAACATTTATTCTATACACACTCTAAACATCTCTATATATATATATATATATATATATATATATATATATATATATATATATAGGTAAATATAAATGAAACCGACATATTTAAAAAACTAAATATTAATATTTTGTGCAGTTTTTGTCTGGTATTAGAGGAGTGGCAAACAATCTGGTGTGCATGGCGAAGATTAGTTGGAGAGCGATACAAATGCTCCAACACAGTGCACTAGTCGTGGAGGACTATGACTGGAATGGGCACCTCATTGCCATGTTGCACGACAGTGGGGAGAACATCAATTGGCGTGAGATAAAACCCACACCAAGAGATCCGGATCAGCCCTGAGTCGCTATCTAGATGATGAGATGTTGCCACCTCCTACAGGTGATTACAAGTTAATATGAAGGTGCCATACACAATCATTTATCTTTAAAAATCTATTCTTATTAAGTTCTTCAATTCAGCATATGATAACTTCGGTTGGGCGTTCCACAACTGATTGTTGAATAACAACGAATGGAATGCTTACTACAACAAGTATGGAGTTCCGGTACAGATTGGTGAGGTCAGTGATTTTCTTTATTATTTAATTAACTTATTAGTTATTTGTATGTAGCAAAACTAACATTGTTTACATACAGGATGGAAGTCCTACCTGGCAGGCCAACCCCGAGTTCACTATGACTGACCTTACTGGAGATCATACCGAGTATGAGGTAGAGAGCCTCCACAAACCACAATACGCAGAGACCATAGAGCATGACCACGAGGCTAGTGGGAGTGGGGCGCAGGCTGTAGATGCCTTTGCCTTGCTATATTTGGCACACTGTCTCCGGCCACGTATCATTCTATCTGGGAGGCCAATCCATGGGAGATGTGTACGCAGGCGGTGATCCAGGAGGATCTCCCATAGGTCCGTTGTACAAAGTTATCTTTGCAGGAGGAGGATCCTTAGGCGGCCGATGCGGTGTCGGAGATGGATGTGGATGATCTCCAGGATGATGAGGAGGAGGAGGAGGTTCACTTGATGCGTTAGTTGCCACTCAGGGACCGCCATCCACCTGCTAGGTTGGATCTCTCCGGTCGTCGTTGCCGTCTCCGTTAGGTTTTTTATGTTTTTTTTAGTTAGATAAATTTGTAAGACTTTTTTGTTTGGATTGTTAGATTTTATGTTGTAGACTTACCATTTAGATTATTTAGTTTTATTATTTATCTAGTCGAAAAAAACCAATTTATAACATTAAACAAAATTATAACAAATAAAACTACAATAAATATATAACATATTATAAAACATTACGACAAATAAAATTATAATCGTCAATTATAAAAATATAACTATAAATTATTATAAAGATTATAATAAATAAAACTGCAATAAAACATTACAATAAATAAAAGTATAATCGTCAGATATAACAAATTATAACCATAAATCATTATAAAAATGGAACTGTAAATTACAAAATGAAAAAATGGCACATCATTTAAAAAAAAATTAATACCAAACAGCCCAAACGTGGAGCGGTCTGGTGTGAAAAGGTAACCGCCCCACTTTGGGGCCGTTTGGTAGGGAGAGTGGACCACCCAAACGTGGGGCGGTCAGGGCATTTTTGAAAAAAATTTCATACCGAGGACATATTTGCTATTTTTTTTAGGGTATTAATAAAAATTTCAGAATTATAAGTTGTTTTATCTATTTTGTTTGATGTTCTTTATAACATATTCAAATTATTAATTGTTCTTTCTATTTTTAAAAATTATTAAAAAATTATAAAATTAAACTAACAGGCAAAAAAATTTGTTTTTTTTTGGCCGCAACGTGAAATGGCGGCTCCATTCTTTGAGGGCCGCCATTTCACGTTGCGGTCCGGATAAATTCGAATTCTTACATATCTGTGATTTTTTGATTTATTATTTTTTTATTAAGAGTATAGTTTTCTTTCTGGGTTGTTCAAAAAGCTCATTCTTTTTTTTTCAGAAAAGAAAAACTTGAAAAAAAAAATGCATATAAAAGAGAACATCGGTTTTTCTCTACTGCAATATAAAACGAATCCACATCCCCTCAGGCCTCAGGAGAAGGCGGAACTCCTACATCTATAATATATTTTTTGAATAAAAGTTAGAGATCAAGTCATCTAACTATATAATATCTTTGTTATTACAACAAATAATTTTCTCTATCTGAATTTCAAACTCATAATCTTTTACATAGAAACTATGTGCCTTTGCCACTAAAGCAAAGACTAGTTCTTACATCTACAATATATAGACATTGAATTTCTTTTCGTTGGACTGTGGTTAAATTCATAACGCTTCTTATATATTATAGGATGTAATACCTGGAAGATACGCCTTTTTATAAAACATACATACATGTACATACAAATATTTAACGCCATTTAGCGACATAATAATCATGTAAAGATTTAAAGCTTAAATAAAATAAAAATGGTCCCTAATCTTAATACGAGAATTTTTTATTAAGATATATATTTTTAATTTTAATTAAACTAAATAAGTTAGTACGATAATAGTAAATAAATCTTAATAACAACAACTACAATATTAGTACAAAACACAATATTATCCATTCTAACAATATAACACAAACTACTACTAAACATTCTACACTGACTCAATTTTTAAAATAAAATATTATTTAAAATCTTGAATCGTATAATATTACTGACATATCTAAAAATTAAATATTAAAAAGTTCAGTACTATATCTACGATGCATTGTAAAGTTAATTACATAGATTAACAATAATATAGCCTAGCCATTATTAATTGATTAATACATGATTCCTAAATTAGTAATACATATAATAATTTTGCTATATTTCATAAAAGCCATCTTTAAAAATGATTTTGTGAGTTGTTCCATAGTTTTATAAATATTGGTATAGAGAAGTTGTAACCATATTTAGTGAAGGAAAAATCTGACATGACTAATATATTTTGACTTGATCACATCTCGATACATGACGTGACTAAAATATATTTTTACATAACGTGTCGTGACGTAACTAAAATAGTAGATGACATAAACGTCACGCAAATAATACGTTTAATTATTATGTTTAGGTTTTAAATTAGTTCATAAAAATAGTAACAAAATATACTAAAACTAAAAAACTGTTCAAAATAAATTATAATTAAAAAATAATGTTAAAAAATTGATCACATTATATATATAATGTAACCGGATCACAACGAAGGACATACATAATGCGTCATAACGCAAGACAGATCCGGTAATTGTATGATTAATTTTCTTCTCCATCTGGATTCACGTTACATCATCTCTTAGGGTATGTTTGGTTGGATTGAGAATATATTATTCGTAATATAGCCTATTCGGTGTTTGATTGGGTTAGAATAGTCAGAATAGTCAATCCAAAATTTTTGACTTACTAGAATATACTATTCCTAAGAGTTTTGAGATTTGACTATTCCAATAAGACAAATAATAACTATTTTTAATTTAACTATTCTAATTATTTTTGTTTTGTAATCTAACCCTTAGAGTGAAAAATGTTTATCCTTTTGCAAGAACCGCCGAGTATGGAGCACAGCAATTTGCAAAAGCTGACAGCTTGACATATTGCCAACTTGCACTTGACAAATGTTTATCCTTTTCTATCTCCATAGGGCATAGGCCCACTCACCATAGAAAGTTAAAACCAGCTGGGATAACCATTCCATTAGGCATATATACATTTGAATTCAATCTAAATTATGAAATTCAATTAATAATAACAAATTGTTAAAAACTAATTAAACGTTTATACTTTGCAATAGTTTAAATATATTTTATTAATTTAGGATCGGATTAGATCTAATTTGATCAGATTGTACTAAGACGAGTCGATCCTTAATTACAAGAGTCAGATATACAGCATATTAAAATTAAAATAACGAACTGAATCTGGTCCATTACAATCTCTAAAAGCAATAGGCCTTCCGGACTGCTTACTTTTAGTTGACTTGATTTCAACTAAAACCAAATTGGGCTTAGGCTAGTGTTGAATGAGTTGTACGAGTACTTTTACGAAGGCATGAAACTAATTTGCACCCAGCAAAACCACAAAATATCACAAACGTTCTAAACATATGGTTAATTTGTACTACCATATTCACCACTACAAACTCAGCTAAATTTAATCAAACGTCTGTTCACATCTTTCATCTCTCTGTCGCTATCAGTGTCATACATATCTCATCGAGTTTGAGAAAGAGAGAATGAAATTGTAAATCTCTATTGATTCTTGTGTGTATTACAAAGTGATTATATAGGCACTGCTATTCACTTAACTATGCTAATCATATTTCGAACAGCCTATTACATTGATAGATCTAACCATAATCTGTTATGGCTAACTAACTTGCTGTCTCTAATACATCTCCTATTAATATCTTATCTGCTCAATTTAAGTAAAGTAGTGTTTTGAAAGGGTTACCACACAATTAGAGGGTTTTTTTTATTTTGCTTCCTATAGAATACTTGCAAATTAATATTGAACCGAATAATGTTGCTCCTCTTATGTTTCAAGTATCATAGACCAACAACAATAAAATGAAAATGATAATGCTTACTATTACAATAAAATGATTGATCTTAAATAATTGGCCCCGTCCAATTTTGCAAATAACACCCAAACATTGGCCGTATCATCTGCAGGATAATATTGCAAATGCAAAATATGTATAAAATTTAAAAAAAAAAAGAGAGAGGCCGAATATATCATATATATACTGGAAATTGCTAATATGCTATGCATAGCATAGAGGGCCTCAGTGCTACGGCTCAATATTTGAGTTTTTAAAATTCTAACGGTCGATCCGAACATGATCTCCATATGAATATGTACTTGTAAACCAAATTTTACATTTTTTAGAATTTTTTTACTATTTTTTAGATAGGTAGAAAATCACTTGATCTGAAAATATGGAGATCATGTTAAATGTTTCGGATCGACCGTTAGAATTTTGAAAATTCAAATATTGAGCCGTAGCACGGCGACTCTCTTTACTATGCATAGCACCGTAGCCAACTCCTATGTATACTGATAGGTGCAAATTAAATATCATCAACAGTGATAAGGATGTATGCCTCCATTCTATAGCCCGATCAATTAAAGCAACGATACCGACGTCAAGCTTACTAATGAATTTAGTTAGAGTTTATTTTCTTCATTATATGCGGGAAGGCAAGAGAAAATGATATGGTAAAATCGTGATTTAGAAATAGAGGAATCAGCTGGAGGTGAAGATGCGGCAGTGCGCGCGGAGAAGAAATTATTTGGATGAGGTCAAAGTGAGCGCAACAGATAACACTATCAAATTAATTGGTTAATCTAAGTTTAAAAATAATAAAGCTCATTTGTTAAAGAACTGACTCTGTTAATCAGGTTATCAGGGAAATACTAGAAGGGTACCTTTGAATTTTGATTGACCATGTTGGTTGGCAGCGGTAGCCCTACGGCAGCTGTCCGTCAAATCCGAATGAATCCAAATTTGTTTGATTCAATGAGCATCGAACCTCTCTTGTCCTTTGTTCATATTAAGCTGTAGCTCAAGACCAATCTAGACCGTTCATTTGTGACGAACAGTCGTATATGCCTAACAAACATGCATAGATTTTAACGTTCGATCTCATACAAACGGTGCAAAACGCGTGATCCTGTCAAAATGTATGGATAGAACTGGATAAGATCCCACTCCAGAGTAGTAGGTTTGGTATTATCTGAGATATCGCATATTTTACGTGACATTTTGTAAAATCTAAATCGTTCAAATACGTTATGCACGAATCTCAAAGCTCAAATAATACTGGCCCCCGCGCTATCCCCGAATAGGAATCGGACACGTCGGTCACGCAAAATATAAGGTATCTCAGAGGATACGCACTCGTAGGGTCTGGCCGAACCAGATCGATTTAAACCGAATAGCTGGGAGCAAATTCCAAGAGCATCGGAAGTAACGAAAGGTAAACAAAAAGGTAATTTAAGCTCCGATCGGTTTAACTCTTCCTTTTAGTTTTATAGATCATCCTCTTTGATTTCTTTCCAAGTTTTCTTCTGATTTTCTCCATCTTTTATCTCGCCCTGGAAAGGTTGAGCTCGCAAACTTCGAGTCGGAGGAAATGGCGGAGGAGAAGAAGGTGCTCAAGTTCGATGAGGTGGCCAAGCACAACAGCTCTAAGGATTGCTGGCTCATCATCTCGAACAAGGTCCCCGGCTTTCTCAGATCTATTAATTTCTCGTCTTGTTACACAGTTTACACTTCAATTTTGTTTTCTAGTCTACAATTTTAGATGCTTCGTTTGTTGATCCTGTCCTTTTTTTGTTTGTCCTTGGTTTGGTCTATGTATTAGTACTTTGGCCTTCAAATTTTTCGATTAAATCATGGTCTAAGATTTAGGGGATTAAGTAAGGGTTTTAACAACAACACTTGATTTATGTTTTGCTAATAAGAGTGATTTTTTGGATCTTATCAACTGGTGGTGCACCCATCCTGGAAAGCTAGATGTATATTTTACCAATTACTTCACAAATTGAAATCCTCTGTCGCAATGAGTGCAAGGATTGGATAATTAATCTCCCCCGGAAGCTATTGTGCATAATATATCACTATTACATGGATAATTAATCTCCCCCCGAAGCTATCTTGCCTAATAAAATAACAATTTTTTTTACCATTCTTTGATAAATTCTTGCCAGTATATTTGAAGTTTAATTGGATGCACCAAAATATTGATACACCCAAGAATGAGAAGTTGGATGTACTATGAAATTGGATGCAGTGTACGATAATCCTTTTAGTCCCTTTTGATGGAGAAGAGTAATTTTCTTCCAATTGTACCTCAGATGATTTTCAACCAAGAAGATAGCAATATTCTTAAGTTTCTTAAAAGAATACCTTTCTTTCCTGTCATTGTACCATTGTTGGGGAGTGTAAAGCTTATTAATGAATGTTGGCTGTATTGTAGGACACTAGGATTGCAGGAGTTAAAAAAAAAATTGACTCAAAGAATTTCTAACCAGAAGCTCTATTATTTTACAATCAGTTTGTACAGGAAATAAATCTGCTGCAATTCCAAAGAATCATAGGGACCCTGCAATTCCAAATCCACTATTTCATTTGTTTTGAGATTAGTGCATAAAAACTATCTGTTTTGGAGATTCATGCATGAAGCGAAATGAATGGGTGGATTTGGAATTGCAGGGTCCCTGTGATTCTTTGGAATCACAGCAGATTTATTTCCGTTTGTACAATACAAATCATTATAACAACAGATAGGGCACTCATCCAACTCTGCTACAGTATCTATTCTGTTTATTATGCATGTCAATCACATTTTAGACTTCATATGGGTCGTTGCTGTGGAACTTAAATCTTGTTTCTTTGACATTTAATTTCCTTACATATAACCAGGGTTATGTTTCCAAAAATTAGTGTATTTTTTAAAATTTGCACCATTTTTATCTAACTATTTAGAATTATATGCATTTGGCTCCAAATTATCTGCGAATATCCTCCACTTCCACATCCTCTCTTGATCTGGCCATTGATATTTATTTAGTATGGTATTCACCTCCATCTGTAAAATTTCTGGCTCCAGTCATGCATTTAAGAATGTATACACGTAGCAATACAATTGTTGCAATGAAAAAACAAACATGCTTGTGAAAACTATATGCATATGTATAAAATACAAGTCCACAGAAACTCTTTTTTTTTTCGAAATTCCTAAAAAAAAATACAGCTTCTGTGGACTTGTATTTTATCCACAGAAACTGTCATTCCGTTATAAATAGCCGTACAAGTTGGACAAATACCTTTTTTGTAATAAAAATTCCTTCCTTTTATTTGATAAAATTGGAGAATGATCAAAGAGCCCACTTTGATTGTTCTGGTATCAGTTTGGTAGTGGACCGCTTGTTTATAAATTTATGACCTTAACCAACTAAGTTAGAAAGTGCCTTTTTATGTGGACAATCATTTGCAACTTCCATAGGAAACATAGTTGCTGATGCTTTCAATTGTTGTCTTCTTATACTATGGAGTATCACTGTACCAATTTACCATTGTGCACTTCACTTATCCTTGTTAATTAAGACATAATGTTTTATTTAACATAACAATCAGGTTTATGATCTGACTCCATTTATGGATGAGCATCCTGGTGGTGATGAGGTCTTACTAGCTGCTACTGGTAATTTTTTTTCTCTCCAGTCCTATTTACGCCTTGATTCTGTTCTCCCTTGTTCTTCTATTGATTTTTTTTTATGTTTGGGTTCTGTTCTCACATAATGGTTTCAACCTCTATATGATATAGATAATTCAATCAGAAACCAATGTTAGTTATTCTGTTTAACAGGATGATGCAATTAAATAGTCTAATGCTTGCTATTTTTTTTTTTTTTTTAAAAACAAAGAAAAGAAACACAACTCACATCTAATGTACATCAATTTGCAAAACCTAATTGCTTTCATCTCAAAATATCAGGAAAAGACGCAACAAATGATTTTGAAGATGTTGGCCACAGCAATTCAGCTAGGGAGATGATGGCTCAATACTATGTTGGAGATATTGACGAGTCAACTGTCCCTGTCAAGCGGACCTACATCCCCCCTGTACAAGGTGTTAAGAGCCCTAATACTGGCTCTGACATAGTGGTCAAAATACTCCAGTTTGCCGTACCCATCTTGATCCTTGGTTTGGCATTTGCTGTGAGGCACTTCACCAAATCTAAGGATCAGTAAAGCTGTGTTGTTTTAATGTAGTTTTTACGGTTATTATTTTTTGTGTTTGGCAATTAATGGGGCCATTAATTAGGTTCGTTGGACATGACCGTGGTATCCTGGTCTATTGAGAATTGAAGTTCAAAAATATGAGAGTTCTGTTGTAGCACCGGGGCTTTGGAGCTTATTGCAATGCAATAGTTATTTCCAGTTCTTTTTGTTGTAATACTTACAATAATGAAATATCTTCTGGCAATGTGCAAGTCCCTTCAACCAGTCAGAAAGGTAGGTAGGTGACTTAGATTCAGTTCTCCCACAGTAGAAAGTTGAGTCTACCGAGAAATTACCGGCACACCCCACTTTGCAGCTTTATTTATATTATCAACATTATACTTGACTTAATACTGCAGTGATCCATGTCATGTCAAGTGACAAAGATTGTTTCCAAAGTAATAAAGCATGATGCGTTTTTTGTTTGTTTGTTTGGTTCATGAAGGTTGAAAGATTCAATTATGGTCTTTAAGGTGTGTATGAAGGTGCTAAGCAAAAAGTGTTTTAAGGTATTTTGAAGTCAAAGCAACATCGTAGGTGTTTTGAACTTCAAGCACTAAATCTATAAACTTTTACACCCTTTGTCTACATTATTACGGTTTTTAGGATAATTGAGCCTTTTTACTTGACACTTCCGTTACTTTAGTTCAAAGTAATATAATTTCCATTTAACCATAATTTCACTTGTCAAATGCCTAGCTAGCAATACAATCTAAACCATTTTTCCCCATTCTTTTTTTTGAAATACTGATAGAGGCTATCAGATGTACAGAAAATGAAAACATCAGAACATCCATGACACAACTACAACTATACTTATTTACACACACTCTAATCTCAACAATGATTTAGCCATAGTCTTCCTTCCTGTCTGGCTCTCAAGATGATGGTCAATTAGGATGAAGAAGACAGCTGATTTAGTTTTAATAATTGTTCCAAATTTAAGTCTGTTGAACTTTAGCACAATTTTGAAATACCTTCCAAATAAGCACCAAGGCCCTCCAGAACAGTAGGATTGGCCTTTATCACAGAAAGAGCTACTTCAAGAGCTGATTGAAGCAATCCTTTGACCTCTGTCTGGACCATATCAACCAAATGACCCTGCATTTGACAGAATTTAATTTGTTTATATATAGTTCTGAATTTAAATACCATAGTATATCATCCTGCGAGAAAACCTTGCAGGAAGTCTTTGTAGCATTCATGCAGAAAGGCTACGACTACCTCAAAATGTATAAACAGCAACCAAACATAAGATGAGAAATAAAAACCTGATCTCTTCCCCATTCAGCTCCTCCTGACTCGTCAAGTCCCCCACCAGACAAAGTCGCCAGACAATGGGCCAATATTTTCGCTCAGCCCATACTCAGCCACAAGAAATTATTAACAGGAAGCATCTAACAAAATTTATTAAAGAAAAACAAATAGTTCTTCACAAGAATAATATACAAAAATGCCTATTACTTACGTGTTGTAGTTATGCATTCAGATCAGTCAGGTCAGGTCAGCTAGAAATAAGGTTGAAATGATATCCTAAGAGTTTTGGTTTCTAGAATTAATGTCTGATGCAGCTACAGGAATAAATAATCAAGATAAAGAGAAGTTGCTCATGTGATTAGCCAAATATGAAAAAAGAACTAAAGTCAACTCATGTTTTTTAGAATCAGACCTCGACACGAGGCTGACCTGGAAGCAGAAACGCATCAAAGAAACAAGGCAAATTAGTGAGATATACAAAATTTCAGTAGTTAGCGAGCCAAGAGAAATATCAAGCCAACAAGAAGAAAAGCAGCTTTTAACCTCATCAATGAAAATGATAGAAGGAACCTCCCTTTTGGCCCTCGAACCCTTGAAGAACCCATACCAACATATAATTCGACAAACTCACTAGCTGAACAGCTTATAAAGAAAACATCTGCTTCCCCCGCCACTGCTTTCGCTAGAAGTGTTTTTCCTGTACCAGGCATACTCACCTATGGAAGAAACTTATAATTTAAATTATAAAGCATCCAAGTTATATATGTCATAGGTAGCAATACCAACAATATTGCACAAAGAAGTCATCCCTATAATATGCTTCTAATTAATTAAATTGCTTAGACAGATCACAACTGGTGATGCCTTCATGTCTATAATTGTACCCATCATACTGCGTATATAAAAAGTCCATAAATAAAACTAAGCTTACCAACAAGACGCTTCTAGGAGGGCGGGCACCAAGGCGAACATATCTCTCTGGGTTCCTTAAAAATTCCTAAGCAATATTACAAGAATTAAGATTAATTATTTGGATGTCCTATGTATTTAACATAGGGATGATTAACATACAACAGCAAATGATTAACATACAACAGTTTCTTCTAAACATTCTTTTGTTTCATCTACTGCTGCCACATCAGCAAATGTTTTCAGATGAGATTGTTCTGATACCTTTGAACTACCAGAACACGAGTTCTTTCCTTTCCTCATTTACCCTGTTGTATGCTGTAGAAAAATGTAGAAACAACAAAAAAACTGTTAGCCAAATTCATGCTTTAGATAAACAGATTATGAAAGAGAATTTCCGCACCATTGAAAAGGGGGAATCATTGAAGAAACCCGTCAATCAACACGACATAGAAAAGTTCAACCTGTGGTATAAAATGAATGCAATTAGAAATAAGCGCCAATGAGGCCCTACTTTCCACTAATTAGAAGAACAAATGCAATTTCTTATAAGCATGGTATGCCTGGTAAATGAAGTTTTCTTTTAGAACCATTTTGAAGTATTGGTGCAGTCCAATTTTTCTTATTTTAAAAATCGTTTCCTGCTAATTAATGTTCCAGGAGCATCAGTTTTATTGAATGTTCTTTATTGGCCTTAACTCTTATTAGATAAATAAAATTTGCATCCACAGATTTACTAACAATTTTCTATTTACTTAGGTTCCATAATAAATTATTGTGGTTTAATTACTGTACTAGTGAATTTAACAATGAAATATTGACTTTGTGAGGTTCAAAATTAGGATATTCATCAAAATAAATGCCCAAATGCATTCACCAACATTCAAAAAGATAACAATATTAGTCAAATTTTCGAGGAGCAAAAGGAGAGAAGCAACAAATCACACAACTACAAACAATGATTTTGGAAATCATAGGCATTCCCTAATCAATTCACAATTAACTGATTATGAAAAAGCCTTTCAGACTCTTTGAGAAATAAAATGAAAGAACTGAGACCCCATGTTGTTATTTGCCAAATGCACAGACATAAAACTTTGGAGCTTGAGTATATCAACACAATGTTCTCAACTCATAGGTACACCAATCACAGATTCCATGATGTATGGTACCAGCATAGTAAACACTGTATACTAGTTAAATTAGATAAGCGTGATGAGCTATATAGTTTCTGATACTATTCAGGTAGCCCAGAAGCTTTACTAACATCACTTCTGTAAATTTTTACCAAACATAAGTTAACAATTCCAAACAAGAAGGTAAATATATACATACCATAGACTACCAGGACAAATATCTTGTTCTATTAATTTGAAGTTCATTTATAGAACTCCAGCATGCACCAATTCCCGCATACAACAATTGTGGCACTAACATCAATAATTAAATAAAAGTACAGAAGTAAAGGAGAGAGAGAACCCAAAAACCCACCAAAACAGAGTTCCAAAACCCGGCTGACCGTTTATCTGGTGACCCAAACTCTACTCTGTTCTCCAGCATCTTTTCATAAGGCGTCTTGATATCAGTAGGCCGGGTTGTGGTGTACAGGATCCGCTTAGTCGGCGCTGCACTCCTTATTGCCTCTTCCAACTCCTGTGAAGGTCGAGTTGACTCACCTGTCGATTGTGAACTGAATCCAGATTGATCAGGCTTCAACTTGAACATGATGTGCACCCCATCCACCTCAACCTTTTGCACCTGATTGCTGTTTATCTTGCTAAGAAACTGGCTGTATGGCACACTAGTAGTGGTATCAGGTTCTGAACTAGGGAAGGAATTACCCAGTCGGAGCATCCGAAAAGCTAAAAAGGAAACTGCCAACTGTAAGAGGAGAAAGCCAACATCTTGATTTTCACCTATTGGTTTCCACTCCCACCGGATGCGATTCTCTCTCCGCCACCAATTCTTCCCTTTCTTCTCCTTTTTTGGAGGATTTGACGAATGGGAATTTGATGCCGAGGCAGCATTTGAGCTATTTCCCGGTTTCTGAATCCCTTCACTACTATTTGAAGTGGTTCCTAGAGTAATATCGCTTGACGAGCTCTCACTATCTTGCTTGCGTGAATTGTTGGCATAAATTTTGGTCGATTTGTTGTTCGGGCTAGTGATAATTAAGTGTAACGGGTCGAAACGGGCATGGTGAACCTGGACGGAAGTGAATAATTTAGATTTACAACACAAAAGAACCGGGTTAATTGAGCGGTCGCGCGGACAGTTGGGGAATCGGAGGGAACGCGATTTCGAGAGTGGATTGGAGGGGACATGGCGGGGGTTGAACGACTGGAGAGAATCCATAGTAGAGTGCATTGGAGAGGTCGAACCCTAGTCGGAGAGAAGCATGAAAGCGCAAGTGTTAGTAAAGGGAGAATGTTAGCGGTTGAATTTATATAGGCATGAGGTACAGAGATATACTGGATAAGAGAGGTTAGAATATGAAAGCGAACGCGCGTTCATGTTCTGTTCTGTTCCCGGGAAGAGAAGAGCGCTTCGCCTGAAAGTATAACATCTGAAATGAACTTGGATTGCAATCGTACATATTAAACTCGTGCTTTTATTCGTTGGTACCCGAATTTTATGGAAACTATATTAATGTACAGAAAGATCCAGGTTTTGTTGTGTTCTTCGGGTGTACAGTTTTTCTTCAAGAGTTATCCAGTTCAATATTTGTTAGCATATGGAATGCCACGTCGTCCATAGTGTATTCCCACTGCTAAGTAGGACCTCCTCATTTTTCTATCGCATAATATGTAAGACCGGTTACACCATCTAAGAGAAGAATTCGGACGCGCGATGGGAAAGCCAGTCTCGTACATCAAGAGAAGGTGATTTGTGCATGTCGCAAGATCACATCCACTGTTTTGATGATCCAACGGCGAACATGCATGCTTTGGTTGATCCAGAATCTAAGTAGATTTCCTCAAAAAAAGAAAAAAGAAAAAAAAAAATCTAAAGTAGATATTTTTTCATAGATCAACTAATTGAATGGCCATGATAAAGTAAATGATCCCGTCCACATGTGCCGATCTAACAACTGGTTTGGTTGTTTGTTTCTTGTTTCATCACTTTCTCCCTTTTTTTTATTTTTTTATTTTATGTATACTGCTAAAAAATTATGAAAATGTATTTACCATTTCAAATTTACAATTATATATTTATCATTTTAAATTCTAACAACTTACATATTTATCCAATATAATTTAAATATATATCAAATCATATCTAAAATTCAATTAATTTTGTTTAATATTTTGAAACTACGATTAATCAAAATGAACTAAAGCTAATCACACTTGTCATGTACACTCTCTCTTTTCATCTAGACATACTCTTAGTACTCTCTTACTATATATCTGCATATCTACCTCCGAGCTCCTATCTAGATCTATCTTCCTCCGATAAGAGTTCCCTTTTAAGTTTTAATATTTCTTCTTCTTTGCATTCCATAGCTGACAGTGATTGGATGATATTAGAGAAGCAAAAGGCACTGGGAGAGACGAGGAGAAATTTTAGCGCAGAAGGGGAAGAGTCACGCCAAAAGAAGTTGGTAGCAATTATGTGCTGAAGGGGAGAGAGAAGGGACTAATTAAGTGATTAATTATATTCTATATAATATTAAATATAATTAATCTCAGTTTTTGATTAATTGAGTAAATATGTGAGTTATTAAAATTTAATATTGTAAATACGTAGCTATAGTATTTGAGATGGTAAATATCTAATTTTATAGTTTTTTTAGTGGTTTATATGAATGTTTTTCTTTTTTCATGGGGAATGAAAATAATGGATAGAACTAGAGTCGGCAAAAGGGTTTCAAAACTTAACTGGATTTGTGATGTTAGGATTTCCACGGGGACTAAAAATCAGGGTCGGATATAAGGCTAAGCCACTCCTGTGATTTTAAAATTTTAATTATGTGTATTGAAATTTAAATTTCTATTTGTTTAAACTTTTTATATAGCTAGTTCTCTCATAAAATGATAAATATTTTTTTGTAGCCCATTGGTTAGAGTTCTACGTGGTGTTTGTGAGGGGAGAAATTTGGGTCCGATGGGCATCGGACCCAAAGTGAGTTCGACGGGTTCTCTCACCGTCCGATCTGCTTTAGGATTCGCACTCACAACTTTCGCATATGCTTTAAAATTCGTGTGCACGAATCTTAAAGTGGATCGGACGGTCCCGAAACCCATCAGACCCAAATTTGAGTCCGATGGGCATCCGACCCAAGCCTTTCTCGTTTGTGAGGTATTGAATTCAATTTTCAGTGGGCACAATTTTTTGTCTTTTCACATATTATGTATTTTATAATTTAGCTCTCCTCCCCTCCTACTAAAAAATAATGGATAGATCGGGAGTTGATAGAGGGTTTGAAAATGAGATATCAGTAGATGTGAGGGGATAGAGTTGCAAAGACCTCGAGTAGTTACAAAAATCTAAAATTCTTTCTTAGCCCCCATCAAAAAATTTAGGGGGAATTTCACATATACTCCTCAAAAACTTCAAAATTACATATTTCCCCCTCTAAAATTTAAAATTACATATTTTCCCCTCTTAACTTCATTAACTCACAAATTACCCATTTTATTGTCTTTTATGTTAAAACTCATTCTAAATTTATAAAATACCCATTTTACCCTTTTGTTAAAAGCATAAAATGCCCATCAGATTAAAATTTGAATCTGAAGAGTGTCTCTACCGTTCGAACTGCTTTAAGATCCGCGCGCTCTAGATCATCATGAATCTTGAAGCGGACATGAACAAATATTGAAGCAACATGCACATATCTTAATGCGATGCGCGCAGATCAAAATTTCTTTAAGATCTGTGCGTGCTAGATCAACACAAATCTTGAAGCGAACATGCACATATATTAAAGCGACGCGCACATATCTTAATGCGATGCGCGCGGATCGGACGGTAGAGGAAGCCTTCAGGTTCAAATTTGAGTCTGATGGGGCATTTTATGCTTTTAATAAAGGGTAAATGGGTATTTTAGAATTTTAGAATGAGTAATAAAATGTGTAAATTTGTGAGTTTTTGAAGTTTAGAGGGGGAAATATGTAATTTCAAATTTTAGAGAGGAAAATATGTAATTTTGAAGTTTTTGAGGGGTATACATGAAATTCCCCCAAAATTTTAATTGAGAGTACTTTATTTTTCTGATAGCATCTTTTATTTCTCAAATTACAAAAGACAAAATTCCTTACCATCTCCCTCTTAGCAATTATTTTCAATAAATTTTATATTATTTTTATTCTTACAATTTCAGTTATATTTAATAATTTTACTATATCAAGCTTTGTATTTATTAATTATAAATTAACGTAGTACTTCTGGATAGATTGTTTAATTTAACATCGTAATTAATTAACAATAATTCTATATTTTTATCACTCAAACTGTAATTACCACGACAGCATTAGTAATTACTTTGCAAATAGAACGAAGATACTATTAAGAACTCTTAACTGACCCATAGTTGAAGTGACAAATGTTTACACATAATTGTAAATGTATGTATTACAAACATAAATCCAATCAATGGATAGGGATGAGACGACAATAAGCTGTCGATTTATATTTAAATCGTAACACTAAGTTTGTTTCATATACGATTTTTTTTTTAAGGTTTTGCAGAAGCAGTAAGTCGTGAGAGGAGCTCGAACTTTCGATTTTTGAATAATCATAGTCCTAGAATTTTTTTTTCTAGCCAATTGTGCTACCCTCAGTGGCGGATCTAGCATGGTGCAGGGTAGGGCAACAACCCTACTCTTAATTTTGAAATTTAATTTATAGATATGAGTTTTTGGACTCTTGCTATATCGTGGAAATCGGGTTTGCCCTGCCCTGGACTTAGCCCAATCCGAAATGCAACTCTAGAAAAAAAAAATTGTGTAGGCGCAACCCATTTTGTTTAAAATTCGCCCATTTGAAAAAAAAATCGCACAATCTACTATCGCGATTTCCTTTTTCTTGGTTTTGTTGGCAAATTTATCTTGGCAATGCATCGCCTCCTTCGCAACTACAATTTTTGCTCAGCCGCTCAGGATCTCAAGTCATCATGCGTTCTTTTAATCATCCTTTGCTCAGGCGCTCGTCTTTCCTCTGCTCAATCGATTTGCAGCATATATAGCTCGTCAGTTTCAATTAAACTTAATCATAATTTAAATAGCTATCTAAAATAGATTCGATTGCTAATTGTGATTTCATTTGAAAATTTAAGAGTTAGTTTCAATCTAATAAATTTGAACCCGATTCAATAATTTAAACTCAATTTAATTAACTATTTAAATCCAATTCGATAATTTCTTGCTCTA
This sequence comes from Carex parvula, assembly GCA_025461045.1. Taxonomy (NCBI): domain Eukaryota; kingdom Viridiplantae; phylum Streptophyta; class Magnoliopsida; order Poales; family Cyperaceae; genus Carex; species Carex parvula. Next base: position 711,437 of record JAJGRW010000445.1, on the reverse strand, counting down.
TCTTAGTGAAATCTTACATCCGCCTCCTATCTACCGCCCCATTTCCATATATGAAATTTTGAAAGTGACATTTTTTTACACACGCAATTTTAATAAATTTACATGCACATATAGTTTCCTCTTTCGGATGAAACTGCTGAGCTACTTAGTTTTAATGGAGAAATGTGATATTTCAAAAATTTTGATAAAGAAATTAAATATTTTGAAAGTTTTTATAGACATGTGAACAACTAATTTCAAATATAACTGATTTATTTTTAACTTTATTTAGATAATATAATTCCGATATTTATATTATTTTAAATTTTTTGTATTAATTGAACCTACATCTTCATAGACGTAGACATATGAGATTTATCATAATGTTGATATTAATTAGACAAGAAATATAGAAGTCCTTCATCGTTTATATTAAATTATTATGATTTGAGATTTATTTATGATTTAAGTGATTTATGTGCACACTATTTGAGGAGACAAAATCAACAAATACAACTCCCCAACACAGACCAATGGCAAACCCACATCTACGCTTCTCTCCTGCTCGACCCTATCCTACCCTCCGCCGCTCCCTCCTCCCTCTCTCCGCAATGTCTTCTCCCTCAGACAACAAATCCGAAGATCTCCCCGGTTCCTCGCTTGAGTTCGTCGGCGCGCGACGGTCGTTGCTCTCACGCTTCGCCAGTCTCCAGTGTCCGTACAAGGCCTTTCCAGTGCTCGGATGGAACCGCCACGTGGAAACCATTTTCGCCGCGTTCTACAGGTCGCTGCCAGTTGTCAAACTGAGACGCGAGTGCCTCCGAACTAAGGATGACGGTGCCGTCGCGCTCGATTGGGTGTCGGGAGATGAGACAGAGCTTCCTTTTGATTCTCCTGTGCTCATTCTTCTGGTAGTTTTTCTGATTCCTTTCTCTCTCATTTTGCTGCGGTACATTGCAATGGTTATAGTACCGGATGCCTAAACCATACCTTTTAGGCCTAGCACCGTACATCTATGGGCTGACATCTAATTCCTGGTTTTTGTTGGTGCTTAATTGTGCAGTTGGACTTGGATTCCAATTGCAAATGGTTTTTTTCGTCCAGGCCAATTTTGCATCAAGCTTGCCCACCAATCCTAGTAGGGGACGTGTAAACTATGTAACTCTGTATGAGTATAATATAGTGCGAACCATGTACAAATTCTGGACATTATACAAGGTTCGCAATTATGGACAATAACATATTAAAATAGGGAGAGCGGGCCCAATGCGAGAATGTCCCGGGCAACAGTTAGCAACCCTCCATTGTAATTTGTGAATTGGGAAATTTCCAATGCCATTTGTGGCATACTTTTGAAAATTAGCTGTTTTTGAGGCTTATTTTTATCGATTATGGGCTTAAATTAGATAATTATAATATTATCTTCAGTGCAGCCTGGTCTAACAGGAGGCAGTGGTGATACATATGTGAGGCATATGCTTTTGAGAGCAAGAAAGAAAGGATGGCGTGTGGTGGTTTTTAACAGTCGCGGTTGTGCTGATAGCCCAGTAACTACACCCAAGGTACTTTATTAATGCAAAGTAGCCTCCTATTTTTCTTTTTAAAAAACAGACAAAATTATAAATAAAAAAATCTCATTTAAGTTTCTCATGCTTTATATAGTTTTATTCAGCTTCATTCACAGACGATCTCTGCGAAGTAGTTTCTCGTGTCTCAACTCTCTATCCAAAGTCAAAACTCTATGCAGTTGGTTGGTCTCTTGGAGCAAATATTCTTGTCCGCTACCTTGGTCAGGCATGACTATTTTCCTTTCTGTACTTATTTTGAATTAGTTAGATAATTCTTACTCTAATGAAACTTTAATTTAAATGCCTTCTTCCATTTTTCATCATTGTTGCTTAGTTCAAAGGCCTAGGTGCCAGAACTTTGTGAAAAAGAAGGAATTTTTTTTTTTGAGTTCTGATCTTTTTAAAAGAGACAATACATACTGCACCATTTGTTGATTAACTAAATGTTTTATTATTACTTTATTATTATTATTGTTATCATCATCATTTATTATTTGCAGGAATCCCATAATTGTGTTCTCTCTGGAGCAGTATCCCTGTGTAATCCTTTCAATCTGCCAATAGCAGATGAAGATTTCCATAAAGGTTTCAATAATGTCTACGACGGTGCTCTTTCTAGAGGACTATGTAACATATTCAAAAAGTAAACAATATTTTTACTTCCACTGCAAATCTTAAATAAAAAAAATCTTTCGTGGACTCGACAGTAACAAGTTCCATTTTTTTGCCAGACATGCACTACTATTTGAAGGCATTGGTGGTGAGTACAACATTCCAATGGTAGCAAATGCGAGATCTGTTAGAGATTTTGACGAAGGATTGACCCGTGGTACTTTTTTATTGCTTTATTTCTAGCATTTGCATGTTTCTAACTATTTCAGTTAATCCTACTAAGGTGATTTCTTTTTGGCTTGCAGTAACATTTGGTTTCAAGTCAGTCGATGATTACTACTATAACTCGAGCAGTTCACGCTCCATCAAAGATGTTTCTGTACCTCTCCTCTGCATTCAGGTTATTTTCTTTTCAATTCTTTTTTCTAAAGAGATTTTTCTTTCCAATTCTGTAATTGGAAATAACTGATGGTTACTTATAGCTGAGAGGATAACAATTTATATTCTTTAAAAGCACATGAAAGGAGGAGGATAATTGTGCTTGGTAGGTTTGTCATATGATTAGGAGAAAATTTCACTTTCTATTCCAAATTAATTATTTCCTTAGGTGGTTTATACTTTGCTCTGTATTTGATCAGGCTGAAAACGATCCAATTGCACCATCAAGGGGAATTCCCCGTGAAGATATTAAGGTACTCACTTTCTAACTCATATCAGCTGCTAAAGCTATCTTTGATCTTTCAAGGACATGTTGTAATTGTTATCTCTCTGTATATCCTTTCGAACAATAGGAGAATCCAAATTGTCTGCTTATAGTGACTCCAAAAGGAGGCCACCTTGGATGGGTGGCTGGGGATGAGGCCCCATTCGGTTGTCCATGGACGGATCCTGTTGTAATGGAATTCCTTGAACATCTCCACAATCAAGGAGATGAAAAAACATCAACTGCTAATTACTGTTTTGACGAACTTAATGAAAATAATCTGCCCTCAGATTCTTCTGTAATTGTACACATACAACAATAACACTGGTGAGGTTCTGCTGTTCTTCTTCATGCTATTGGTTTTGCAAATAAGTATCTCTCCATAGGCATTATGAGAGCACAACCATGCTTAAGTTGGAGCAGTGGCTTTAGATCTGTCGCCAATTCTTTTTTATCATTATTGTGCTTAAGTTAAACTGTTCAATCACTGCAAGTTAATATTGAAAAGCCAGCAAAAGCATAGTGTAAATCTGGATGTATTGCAAAAATGTAGTCCCTGGATGTAAATTTGGAAAAGCTGCACCTCCTTTATAGATCAAAATATTTGATTATTTCACATTCATTGACTCTTTGGAAATAATGTATATCTTCTACGATTAGGTTCTTTATCAATTAAATAAATATGATATAGAAATTTCAGCACTTTTTATCTTTCTGGAATCTGCATAGATGTAGAAATTTCAGCACTATGATATAGAAACATGTTACATGGTGGAATTAAGTTCATAAAAAGATTAAACGATTAGTTGGAGTTAAACTTATAAATTTGAACTAGCACGAAATTTTAATTAAATAAAATATAGTAGATTTTATCCCGATATACATATGTAATTGCTTAAAAAAAAAGACAGCGAAGAGAATAAAGTCTGGTGCGTATATAAGAGAGAGAATCTATGGGAGGTTGGTAGTAAAAAGTTATACTTGCAGAAACTAATTAGTAAATGCGCATGATTTAGACTGAATTTGATTATCTTGCTGTGCAGTTTTTATGAAACACTTGGATCAACATGGGCAGCTTCCAATTTGGCACATAGCTCGGTGGCCACCACTCGCTACTCCATTTAAGTGAAACCAACGATTTTGAATACTCACTTTCTATCTATATTTCCTTTTATAAAAATTAAAAGGGACAAATGGCAATACCTTTCTATGAGGAAGGGACCTAGACAACACTCATTCGAGAGTATTATGTGAATGAATTTAAAAGAATTGAAGGCATTTGACCTGCCAAAGGATTGGTTGTCACTAGAGAGGCTTCGAGAGGCAACAGAGAGCCAAAATTGAGCTCTACTCCGCAACCCAAACCGAGATCAACCTCAATGCATCTGGTGCAAAGCATTGGCATGTCACTTTAACAAGGTCCAAATTTGAGTCATTTATAGAACTATATATAGAGCCAGGTAAGAATTGTTTGAAAGATCCTGATGTATCTACAGTGAGGAGCTTAACAGTTAACCCAGATGAGGAAGCTGCTATGGGTGCAGCTATGCAAAGCCGCATTCTCAGAGGAGATGCGAAGGAACATCTTTTGGATGTTACACCTCTCTTGCTTGGTATTGAAACTCTTGGCGGTGAATTTACTCAACTGATTAATACAACGACGACCATCCCCACTAAGAAAAGCCAGGTAATGAGAAAACCTTTATTTCATATCAACTAGTGGGAATTCCACCAGCCCCTCAAGGCGTGCCCAAATTGAGGTCACATTTGATATAGATGCCAATGGAACTGTGACCATCTCTGCAAGACACAAAGCAACTGGAAAGGATCAACAGATTACCATGCGTTCTTTGGGTGGGCTCACGGAAGAAGAATTATAAAATATGGTTCAGGAAGCCAAGATGCTTGAACAAAAGGATCAGGAGTGGAAGGCGTTTATTGAAGTTAGAAATAATGCTGACAATTTATAACAAAGAGAAGAGCTAGAGTGAGTATTCCGGTAAGATTCCTCTGGATGTGGCTTCAGAGATAGAGAGGATGGTGGATCAGTTGAGGAAAGAGGTGTCTGCTGATAATGCAGAGAGGATAAAGGCAAAGCTTGATGCGACAAACAAAGCTGGGACCGAAATTGATCAGCATTTAGCAGGTGGTACTAGTGCTGGGGGAGGAGGTGGATCTAAAGGCGGTGATCAGGCTGTGGAGGAAAGAGTATGAATGCATGTTGTTTCTTCATATCTATAATAAAGCTGGCATTTGTTAGGAAAATGAAGTATATGCCTTTCTAGGGAAGATGAAATAATGAAATGTCTAGATACATTTGGCAAAATAGTTGTCGTTGGATATTTAAGTCTCTCAAACAAGTATATCAGAAGAATATCTCGCAGCTTTGGTTTATACATGTCAATCTTAAATAGCACGAAACAATTAAAGTTGGTTAAAACAGTGAACTACATATACTTGTGCTGCAGTAAACAAAATTCATTCCAGACCAGTCTTGAATCCCTTAATTTTGAGAATTCTCGCAATGCCGATCCAAATGAGCAAAATGCCTCTTGTCTATAGCACAAGTAAAATAGTATAACCTTATGTACGGCATAAGTTAGACAACATCAGTGAACCTAGCAGTCATACCTGTGAAGAAATAAGAGATGAACATATTACACTTTCTCCATCCAGGTAAAGACTAGGACAACAATTTTTGCAGGTTGATTATACAAAGTACAAACAGAACTTTTACAATACTAGTAAACACACCAGCAAATGATGCTAGTCAAGTATAGTGTCAATACATACCAGCCATTATACAACTGGTAACAGTTCGGTAATCTGTTGGCCTTTTTTCCTTCTCTATTTTCCTTTTCCTTTTTCTCATTTTGGATGGGCAATCTTTGCATGTTGCTGTTTCAAATTGCAATATTTAAAAATTAATAGTATGTACTATGGGTGTTTATTGGTTGATTTGGTTGAAAAAAAAATTGCGGAAACCATTTTCCTTTTAGGTCTGCAAGTGGTGAAAACAACCAATAAAAATTAAGACATTTCACTCCAGAGGCGGAGTGAGGAAGGAACAATGGGGGTCAATTGAACCCCATTTTTTTCAGAATTTTTATAATTATGTATAATTTTCGATATAATTTAGAGTAAAATAGCATGGTATTGCAAAATTGACCCCCATAGTCTGAAAGTCTGGCTCCCCTAATTTACTCCCTCTACTACAAATAAAAATTAAGACATTTCAGCTTTATTTTATCGTAAAATCAAGATTTTGGAAAATCAGCACCTAGAAATATTCCACACTAGTAATTTTTACATATTCATGATGACTGTCAAAGCAAAATCGAAAAATAGTAAATGGTGAGTAGATCAATATAAGAGTCTTTATCTTGATATATGAGTTTTAGGTTTTAGGCTATGAAACTTACAAAAAATGGAGGCATAGGGCAAGTACAAATAATGGAGGCATTTGAACCCTCCTCATTTATGTATTAGTATGTTAAATATTATAAGACCAACATATTTACTGATGTTCAGGTTGATTTTCAATTGTCAAAAGTCAAACAGTAAGACCGAAAATCATACCATAATTTTTAAGCCGGACAGACCAAATATAATGAGAAACCAAACCGTTTTAACCAAAATGAATCTGATTCAGTTAAAACCAATTAACTGAATCATCTGACCATCCCTAGTAAGTACTTCTGATTAAGAACAACATACAAATATCAAACTAATAAAACCTTACCTATGAAAACTAAAGCAGCCAATTCACACCACACCAACTCCAGGCATAAAATCATTCATGTCAGAAGACTTCAAAAGCAAGCTATCAATCTCTATGGGAAGGAGAAATTGTTGTCTCAAGCATCCGGTAGAAAAAGGTTCAGATGGTGGTATAATTGCAACTGTACCATCCTTCTTGCTAAGCATCCCCATTGCAGTTGTATATCTTCCTTCCTTGATGTAACTGTCAGAAGTACATTTTCATTGCAACCATCAATTCAATAAGAAAGACAAAAAAAATTCCTTCTTTTTTTTAATTGCACTATGCATTTTGCAACATTTGCAATTAACATTAGGATCTACATTTTGGGGACATTAGCAAATGGCATCATGTAGTCAAGGTTAAGTTAGTAATAAGATCTTTTTGTGGTGCACCTGAGACAACAGATCATTTATTTGTAACATGTCCCTATATTTTTGGTCTTGGATTGGTATTCATAATAATTTTACTTTTAATTGCACTACAGTTAGTGACTTATGGCAATTTGACTACTGGATACCTTTGAAAGACTCCTTACTTGTTGAATTGATTAGGACAGCCACTTTGTGGATTGTATGGCTTACACATAATAAAATTTGTTTTCAAAATGCCTCTATACCTACTGTTAGTTCTATAGCTACTTCTATTATAGCGTTAACTTCTTTTTGGTGTAAATCTAGGATGGATAATTCTTATTTTAAATTAACTTTAATTCTTCCTATGGATGTTTCCTCTTTGCACCAGGTAGGCCCTCTGATAGTCCTATCGGACACAGATACCCAGGAAGGGGCAGACTCCCTACTGCTGGGATCATACGACGACCCTAGACTTGGTTTAGACGGGTCAGACCTGTCGGATTATCTGAGGGAGTCGGATTATCTGAGGGACCGAGTGGAAATTGATGCAATTGATAGGGCTGTAGGTCTTCTGCCTAATGCTTCAGTTTCAGATGACACTGGTTCTTCTTCTGCTAGTGTTGTTATGCTTGGTGCAAGTCGTTAGATCTTTAGTTGTTGTGGATATCGTTTATGTTTTGTAATTTGCCTATGTCCTATGCAAAACTTTATGCTGGTTTAGGTCTTTTGTTTTCAGGGTTTAAGTTCTGTTTTTTTTAGTGTTTTGATCATCTGCTTTTATGCATTGTTTAGACTCTTGTATGAATATTTGTTTTCGTAATGAAACAGGTGGGAAATCCCACTTTTGTCAAAAACAAAAGTTAGTAATAAGATGACCAAATTGCCCTAAAGTTGCATATCTCAGCCTGAGAAATTGCTTTGTACCAAGTTCAAGAAATCAGAACAAACATATAAATCCACTTATTGGTTTGAGTTTAATTTTGAATTTATTAAAAAATTCCTTCTTAGCAGAGGCAACCAAGTTTTCATATTTAATTGCAGTACACGTTTTCCATTAATTGATCTAACAGCACAGTTCGCAAATATCTGGAAAAATAGTTCAGTATTGATTGGAATATCAGAAACACTATATATATTACTTACAAATAGTGTAAAATAGTACTAATTTGCAAAATATCAAAAAGTGAAACATTACCCTTCCTCTAGGCGTAGAAGATGGGAGTCAACAGAAAGGTACCGCTCATCTAGCCACTTCTTTAGGGTCAAAGAGAGTTCTCTGTTGTTATCTCTAGTGCTAATGAGAATGCTCTCTTCTACAAGAGGAACCATTCTTGAGTTATTGCCAGCTTTTACCAGAACCCTGGTTCCTGATTTGGCATCTGTTATGTAGAAATCTGCTGCTTGCCTCTGACAAGCTCCAACAGAACCGGAAAACAGATAAGTACAAATCAATATAGGTTTTGATTTCATTAAAGACCATGCATCTAATTTGAATATCATATTTGCTTCTGCTGAAGCAGAAGTATCTCAATTAACATGCTAAAGCATGACAAATATTTAATGAGTGCTCCTAACAGATTATAGCTGACAGCACCATATCTTCTCATCTAATGTATGATAATGAGTGAGGATAGCATCGGTGCCGTTGAAATAAAAGGGGAACGAAACATCAATATACGATAATTTTAGAGTTTCTATAGGGTATACATGAAATAGAACTCCGTTTATTAGTGGTAATGCATAAACTTACAATTTAGAATCGTTGATATTTTGCAGTGGTACACACAAAATTGCACCCAAATAGAGTCAAATGTCAAGTTACTCCCTCCCAAATTTTTATCTAGCAAAGACCCTCATTCCAATATCATTATTGTTTTGTTTGTTTCATGTCTGTTTTAATTGCATTCATTTTGTTCTCCTTTTTTTTATTGGGCTAAAGCTAAGGCCTGCCATACCAATTGATGTTGTCAAATAATTAAAAAGAAATATCATATTTAGCTATTAATACTCTTATTTTAATATAAAAAAGGATCTATTACCTCAAGATGAGCTAAATCCCATCGGATACATCGGTCGCTAAAATTAGATAGCATAGTTGTCCATCCTCTACATGTGTACAACAAGGTGGATGTATAGACGCATCTAGCAACCTTCTCATATGAAGATACCAAACAAACATCACCACAAGAAGCAATCTACATGAAGATAGTAAAGATAGCAATGAACTTATTATCAGCATCACATACCAGTATCTAACCTACCCCGCAGTATGCAAATTAAAATCTTACAAATTAATAGTATATTAAAGGAAAGTACAAGCAAATTTTGAGTTCTGAAAATGCACACCCCAGTAATCTTCACAATCTGGCCATCAGCAGCAGTACGAAGGTCAGAATCGGGGACCCTATTGAGAAATAGCAACAAGCCAGAGTTTGATCGAGACGCAATCAAATTCCTTACCAGGAAAGCTACGACTAACACAGAGAGCACGATTATCCCCACAAAAAGAAGCGCATTGTGCACCACTGCGAGTACGAACACCGATACGCCGAGTCCAGCCAGGAGGAGTGGGATAAGCACCCAGTGCACTGTCACCGGAACTGGTCCCCGCAATCTCCGGTGATTTACAGTGGGGGAGGCGGCGGCGGAGTGGGAGAGGTCGTTAATGTCGCCTAAAGTAATGTGTTTGTGGTCTCGATGCATTTAGGAGAGAAAGAAAAGAGTAAAGAACAGTTTGGTATGGATTTGACTTGGGGTTTAAGGCAACGAGAGGTTCTAATTAAGTGTACTCAAAGAAGTAGTATAGCGTTACGAGGTGCTCATAAATGCTGCATTCGTTTCTCTCTTTTTCTCGAATTTGCATCCTCTGAGATATCTCACACTTTTGAGTTTTTTCTGGAAAATCTCAACTGTTCAAATACGTTTTGCACGAATCTTAAAGCACAAATAATACTGGCCCCATTCGCTATGCCGAATAGGCACCGTACAAGTAGGTCACGCAAAAATTGAGATACTTAGATGATACGCACCCTTTTTCTCTGGGTCTCGCTTTGGAAAGAAGGAAGAGAACGGTCTCCTCCAAAATTTAGCTAGAAGTGGAGTACAAGTGTTCAACTGAGAAATGTTGGGTTACTCAGAAAAGGTCCATGTGTCAGAAAATAGCGGCCTAGCGGGCCAAGCGGATAACGGGTACGGATCATCTGTTCCTTTTCTATGAGCCTAAACGTTCTTAAAGATTTGGTTAAATGCTGTGGGTCCCAAAGGTCGGAGACAATTTTCCAGTCCAGTTGAAAGATTTGAAACAGAGGATCTGGTGTTAGGGTAGGAGTTGGATTGAGACTTTGGAGATAGTGAGATACTAGGCCGCAAGTTGGGGCGTCAGTTTGTGTGTCAGGTCACATGATTTGATGAATACAGTCAGTAACGGATAATTGGAGCAGCTCAGAAAGATAAACAATTAGAGGTTTAAATGAGCGCTAACCTCATATTATGATGCAATTATTACGGATACTGATGCCCCAACATACTCAGAAGCGGATTCATACCTAGGGCTGCACAAAAAATTCATAGTTCGTAAATCGATTCGAGTTTGATTCGAAAAAGTTCGTAAAAAGTTCGATTCGAAATTGAGTTCGTTCATTTCAAACCAAACTTAGTTCGAAATTAATTCAAACCAAACTCAAACTGGACCTAGTTCGTTCGAAATAGGTTCGCAAACCAAACTTAGTTTGAAATTAACTCAAACGTGAACCGTTGATTTCCGCTGATAATAAACTTTAATGTTTTATTTAGGATAATATTTGGGTTTGTAATAATTCTAAGACTTTGGTGATTGTTCTGTACTTCTATTGATATTTAAATTGTACTTTGAATACTTTGGATATTTGAAAACTTTGATGATGTTGCTCTTGTTGGCTATTTGGAAAACTTTAGATTCTGTGATTGTATTGAACTTTGGTGTTTGATATAAATTTTGGTATTTGTAATGAACTTTGATATAAACTTTGGTGTACTGTGTAATTAGAATTCAGAATGCCTGAGTTTTTATTGAAGCACTGTAATTTCGAACTATGGCCCAGCCATAAGTCATAACTCGTAAGTTGTAACAAAGTTCGTAAAAGTTCAAAATTGAGTTCGTAAAAAATTCGATTCGAAATTGAGTTCATCAAATTAATTCAAACCAAACTTAGTTCGAAATTAATTCAAACCAAACTCAAACTGGGGGTAAGTTCGATTCAGTTCGGTTCGTTTGCAGCCCTATTCATACCCCCAGGATGGCGGTTTTAAATTCCATTTTGCTCTTTATTACAAATAAAAATATATAATTCGGAAAAATAATTCCAATCTTTTAATTAGTCAGTTCGTGAGAGCAAATGATTCATTTTTCTACTTTTAAAGTATACATAGTGACAGTTATACTTATTATTGACTATTGAGTGTATGTCATAAGTGATAAAATGAATTATTTGTCCTCACAACGGGCCACTTTGAAAACTGAACATTCTAAACATGTTACATATATTTTATTTTTAAAAAAAGAGTAAAATAATATTTTATAAATTTAAAATGAATTTAATAGAAAAGGAAATAAATTAGATAAATTTGTGAGATTTTGCAATTTAAAGGGGGTAAATATGATATTATGAATTTTAGAAGGACAAATACATAATTTCAAGAATTTTGAGGGACATACATATAATCACTCCCATAGTGACAAATGAATAGTTCGGGTTCGGTTCGGCGGGGTTAAAAATTTGTGATTCGGGAATAATTCGGATATAATTCGGAAATTATTCGGTACCACAAGGAAGCAAAAAAAATCCAAAAAAAATTTAAAAAAATTTCGCATTTTATTCGCAAATAATTCATGATTCACATTTTATTCGTGAATAAAACATATAATACATTTTTTTTTGCGTTTTATTCGGTGTTCGGTTCGAAAACGTCAAAAAAACAAATTAAACGTTAATTAAACGCGAATTAATCGCGAGTTATGTTATTATGATCACTCCTGTTAAAATTGAAAACAAAAGGTAAACACATACATTTAGGGGTGAAAATGGAGTGGATAGTGGTAAAACCATATTCATATCCACATTTTAAAGAAGGGATACGAATACAGATACAGATAGTAAATGTATGTCAAAATGTAAAATCAAATCCACCTTAAATGGATACGGATACGAAGCGGATAATCTACGAATACGGATTCGAATACAGATACAAACGAATAATTATCGGATAATTGAGTTATATGAACTTAAGATATAAATAATAATTAAAAATTAATAAAATTTAAATATGAAAATAAATAAATAATTGTAAGTTGATGGAGAGATTGATGTTGGAAAGATGGGAGATATTTCATTGATATAATATATAAACAAAATAAAGAATTGGTAACAAAAGATAATATGGTGCAGGGGTGGAGCCAGAAAATTATGGAATGGGGGTCAAAAAATTTTTTTAATAAGAATGGTGAGTGAGAGAGATAATATAAAATAAGAAGTGTTACATGTGAGCTTTTGATTTTTTTTTATTAAAAAGTTCTAAAATGCTAGAAATCCCCCAAATTATACCCAAGTCATTTTTTTTAAGAATGAGAGTCAATAGTATAAAATTTCACAAAAAATATGGAAGTCAATTTCTTGTACCTCTAGCATTTTACTATAATTTATATAAGAGCTGTATATTTTTAGTACTAGTTTTTGAAAAAAAAAAAATGAGAGTCAATTGACCTCATTCTTGTATAGTAGGTTCAAATTCTTGGCTGAATCTTGGTTGCTTAGATCCTCAACCCCTAGCACATGGGTTCGAATTATTTTGAAGCAAAATAAATTCTTTTATACTAGCGGGTCCGAATGATACTTATTGGGTTCCGGATGGGTTAGTAGTTGGGACCCGTATTTTTGGATTCCGGATGGGTTCGGATATCCGCTCGTATCCATATCTGAATCCGGATCTCCTCTAAGTATTTGATAGTTATCCGTATCCGTTTAAATCCGAAATCGAATTATAAGCGGATTCGGAGCAGATATCCATCGAATATGAACAGCCCTACATACATTTGCATATAAATTCACATATGCAAGTGTTATAGAAAATCGTATTATAAAACACTATCAAATTAAAATGAAAGTTACATCTTCCTTAAAAAAAATGAAGTAAACATATATGCAATAATTAAGTGTACATTAAAAATATGTGTATTATATATTAGTCAAGTATGTATTTAGGTAGTTCAGATAACAAATGTGGCAGTTTAAGTGTGCATTATTTAATAGTCGAGTGTACGTTATGCAATATAAGCGTAATTATAAAATAATCAAATGTACATTTGTAAGGGTGTAGATAATAAATTTGAAAAATTACGGCATTTATTACTAGCTGTCAAAACACATTTTATTTGGGTCAAAATACGTGAACGCTTATTAATATTTGTTTCATATTGAAATCGTGCATTACACAATAGATAAATATGCGTTGCTGAGCAATCATTATACCATCTCTGAGTGCGTATTTTAAGGTGTAATACAAATGGCACGAAGAGATTTTTTTTAAGATAAATCAGTGAGAGTTAGTTATTAGATGTGTTCGAATGAGGGGAGGCTGTTGATAATTTGATATGAGTAGAACTAGGGTGCTCCTAAGCTCACCAAGCCCTTCGTGAGCGCGACTCTAAAACCTATCAAATTGACTTCAAACGACATTTCCAAACCGTTAGATGTTCAATCTATATTAAAATGTGCTTGGAGACCAAATTTTATATTTTTTGGAATTTTTTTACTATTTATTAAGATGGTTTGAAAATCGCTGTTTTTATTAAAATTCTGCACCATTGGAAAACAGCGATTTTCAAACCATCTTAATAAATAGTAAAAAAATTCCAAAAAATATAAAATTTGGTCTCCAAGCACATTTTAATATAGATTGAACATCTAACGGTTTGAAAATGTCGTTTGAGTCAATTTGATAGGTTTTAGAGTCGCGCTCACGGAAGGGCTTGGTGAGCTTAGGAGCACCCTAGTTCTACTCATTTGATATAATAAACTCTGACATATAATATACATTGCTACATATGGACTATATTTACAATTGTTATATGTGCTGTGTGTACTGTGTAGAAGCGTACAATCCGTTAATTGTTTATCAGCAACACAAAAGTTTACACAGTTATGTTCACGTACCACAGCTTTTTAGAAAACCAACTTGATTATATTTCTGTTTAGAAACAATCACCACCGAGGATGATCTTTGGTATGAACTTTGAAAACCGGTTATTATTCTTGATATTGAATGCTATAGACAAACACGCTCCAATTAATGAAACCGGTTATTTTTTATTAACAGACAAACATGCTCCAATTTAAATCCAGACGAAAAATCATCTACGGTTTTCTTATTTGTCAAACTGAACTTGATGTTCAGACTTCGGTTTTCTTATTTGTCAAACTGAACTTGATGTTCAGACAGACAAACATGCTCCAATTTAAAACCGAATAAACCGATCCATTTGAACACCCCTATATACACATGTAACATTCAAGATACAATGAAATACAATTCCATTTCTCTCTTATTCTCTCTCTTCTATTATCCTTTAATATGTGTATGTGTTTATAATTGTATCATCAGAATAAAAAAAAACAGCTAAATTTTGTTTAAAATATTTATGCACATGTAATGGGAAAAATGCAATTACATAACAGCTCAAAAGTTTTGTGAATGCAATTTAAGAATATGCACAATTTTCAATTAAAACATGACTCACATAAAATTTATAACACATTTTATCTCCTAATTTACTAACATATAACCATAAAAAATAGCCATAAAAATGATAAATTAAACGATGCCGAAGCATCGCTAGGCTTGACACCTAGTTCTTGTTAATCTCTTCTCTTATATATGGGCCGAAATTGAATGTTGCTGGCTTTAATTTCAGCATCATCAGTTTTTTCTGGGCTATTTTTTTAAGGAAAGATTATTTAGCTACAAGAGATTTAAGATTTAAGTTCTGGGCTATTTTTTTGCTGGCTTTAAGTTCTTGATTTCTTAGAAGCTTCGTTAGTCCTACTTGTTCTGTTCCTATGATTATCTTTGCCCGTGTTGTTATAAAGCAACAAAAAAACAGGGGGCATAGAAGAAAATATTGCTTTAAATTGGGTGGTTACATGTGTTCATCGCCAACTTAAATTCTTCGATTTTATTCCAAATTTCCTGCAAGGAAGAGATCACATATCTCATGGCCTTGAATTATTCGTCCCCATTTTCAATTTTTTCAATTTTTTTTTAAATATGAGTAGGGTGGGTACTAATACTATCACATCACACAACATGCCTAACATTGAATTAATTACACGGTCGAGAACCACCACACAGATCTTTTTACAAAGAAGTAATGAAAAAAAAAAAACATTAAAAATGATGAAAGCACCCAACTGAATCTCTCTCATGCAACAGAGTTCAACTCTGTTAAAGGCCAATGATCCCACAATTCGACGACGTTACTTGTACAAAATTGATCCTGATAGGCACCATACTCTAAATCTAAATCTAAATCGTCACTCACATTTCCCTGCCCAACTAATCCTATGCTCCCAGTTTCATTTCCTTCAAAGCATATTATATCATCACATTCTTGTCTAACAGACGACTCAAGCTCTTCTCTCTGACTCTGACCACTGCTCTGATCTGTCGTCTTATCTGATTGCTGCTCAACCTTCTCTTTTAGCTTCTCTAACTACAATAGAAAAAACAATCAAACATGTCAGATGAAATCATATCATTATGTATATCATAAATTATATATACATACATAAAAGATAAGAAAAAAAAATCATATATACCTGACTTGTGAGAATTTGGTTTTCTTTCTTTAAGGAATCGACGCTCTTAAGTAAACCATCATAGTTGGATTTTAAAGTAGAGTACTCCTTCTCTAGTTGCTTGGATTTCCAGCGAGCTCTCTTGTTCTGAAACCAAATGGAGACCTGTCTTGGTTGTAAACCCAACTCACGTGCCAGTTCTAGCTTCTGCTTGGGTTCAAGCTTAGTTTGTGTCTGAAACATGGTCTCGAGTAATCTGATCTGATCATCATTGAATCGCCTCTTCTTGTCGTTCTTTCCTTTGTTTGACGAGAGAAGGCGCTGCATGTGGATGTAGAAATTGTTCTCTGGTAGTGGTTTTGCTGAGAAGAGATGTTCTCTGTCCATTGTTGGTAAGGTTTCAGGTTTGGGGTTTCTGATTTTTGTTTTTGGTTATAATTGTTGGGATTTATAGGCGAGGTTGGTAAAAAGAAAAAAAGGAACGTGTGGCCTTAAAACGCGGCTGGGATGCTTAAAGAACCTTCTGTTGTCAAATATTGGGCTCCTTACAAATCAAATTACAAGGTGAAATTTTTTCTTTTCACTCCGGTTTTTCTGTGCTAATTGCGCATATAGCAACATCGTGTTGCTGGGACACTGGGTCTAATAAAGCTGAAATTGTACAAGTATGACCAAAATAGAGTACATACAAGAGAATTAGTAAACACCTTTTATATTTCAAGGATTGCAAAGTATATAGAAGAAATAAAGAACCACCATAAAACAAAATTGCTCATGTAGGATTTGATTTTGTTAGTGTTAGTTAATAACTAAGATATAAATTAAATATGAGTGAGGCTATGACAATATGCATATTATGAATTGACTTGTGTTATTGATTTATATCTCTATTTTTAAAGTTCAAACGGTTAATCTGAATTAAACATGATTTTCATATGTAATTGCACTTGCAGACCATATATTATAATTTATATATTTTTTTTTTACTATTTGTTTAGATAGGTAGAGAACTATTGTTTTTGGATGGTCCAGAATTTTCTAATCACATAATTCTAAATATATAAAAATTCAGAAAAATATAAAGTTTGATCTACGAGTACATTTTTATATGTAGATTATGTTAAACATTTCGGATCAACTGTTTAAACTTTAAAAATAAATATATGAGTCCACATTGCAAATTAGTGTGTAATATGCATATTATCATATCCTCACTCATTAAATATTATTGGCAAAAACAATTTGAAATAATTACCTAATATCATATATATGATATATGAGCAGAACTAGGGTGTGATGCGCTCACACCGTGAGCGCACCTCCTATAGAGCGCATTTTCAAAGTTCAAATAGTCGATTCGAACCTTCCAACGTGTTCTTCATATTAAAATGTGCTTGGAAACCAAATTTTACATTTTTTGGAAATTTTTTACTATTTTTTAAAAATCATTTGTTTTTCAAATTTCAAATTATTGTTTAGTTTAATCAATGATTTTTAAAAAATAGTAAAAAAATTTCAAAAAATGTAAAATTTGGTTTCCAAGCACATTTTAATATGAAGAACACGTTGGAAGGTTCGAATCGACTATTTGAACTTTGAAAATGCGCTCTATAGGAGGTGCGCTCACGGTGTGAGCGCATCACACCCTAGTTCTGCTCATGATATATATCCTCTGTTTTTGGAAAATAAATCTGCTGTGATTCTCGAGGAATCACAGGACCCTGCAATCCGATCTGAACTGTTGGTCTTTCTCGAGATGCGTGCATGAAAATTTACTCTTTCTAGAACATTTCCGAGATCCGTACACAGAAAAGTTCCAACCGTTGATTTCGAAATTTCAGAATCCTGCGATCCCTCTCGGAATCGCAGCAGATTCGGACTCCTGTTTTTGTCATTAGACTTTAGTGAAGTAAAGGTCAAATCAGTTGTATAACAACAGGTAGTCGTTGATATAACGTTGTACTAAATTAAATAATATATACACAGTACTAGTAGTATCAAGTATGCGCATGTAAACCCCACAGATGGTACAGCAGCAGAGAGTCCTTGGCGTGTTGCTCGACGGTTTACATTACATGAGATGAGAAAAGCTCCGTATTTTAAGTTTGGGAGGAACTAAATCAACAAATGGACCAATGGAAACGTGTACCGCTAATACCCCCTCAGACAGTCACTTTCAAATGTCAATTTATGTTTAGGTTTTTCTGCCTCTTAGCAAGGTGAGGTGGCACTTGGGTTTTTGTCATCTTATTGATTAACTCAAAAGATGGATATATAGATAATAGATGCCTGTTAATTCGAATTCAAATAAAAGGATATAGATGCCACAGATCATATCTTGCTTCAAAGCAAGGGGGGTATGTGTCAGCTTGGTGAATTTGGGGCACAACTTCACGGAACAAGTTTTTAGGTGCCCCAATGAGCTTGTGCCATGTGGCAGTCACTGAGCAATTCAACTTTGGTTTTCACTCTTTTGAGGAGATCGGATCCTTATCCGAGGTACCTACATGTCGAATTGGAATTGCCTGTCACTTTGTTTACACAGAGCTTTTTGCGTTCACTGAACCAGCCATGTGGATTGTCATCATATGGCTAATTAATTTGTAATTTTAGTATTATATTATCTTATAGAAATTAGGGATGCATGATTCCATCTGGGGCTGCAAACGAAACAAACCGAATCGAACTTATTCCAGTTTGAGTTTGGTTTGAATTAATTTCGAACTAAATTTGATGTAAGTTTGATTTGAATTAATTTTGAACGAACTCAATTTCAAATCGAATTTTTTACGAACTCAATTTCGAACTTTTACGAACTTTGTTACAACTTACGAGTTATGACTTATGGCTGGACCATAGTTCGAAATTACAGCACTTCAATAAAAACTCAGGCATTCTGAATTCTAATTACACAGTACACCAAAGTTTATATCAAAGTTCATTAAAAATACCAAAATTTATATCAAACACCAAAGTTTAGTACAATTAATCAAAATTCAGTACAATCACATAATCCAAAGTTTTCCAAATAGCCAATAGGAGCAACATCACCAAAGTTTTCAAATATCCAAAGTATTCAAAGTACAATTTAAATATCAATAGAAGTACAGAACAATCACCAAAATTTTAGAATTATTACAAACTCAAATATTATCCTAAATAAAATACGAAGTTTGGTTTGCGAACCTATTTCGAACGAACTAGCTCCACCAGTTTGGTTTGGTTGGAATTAATTTCGAACGAACTCAATTTCGAATCGAATTTTTTACGAACTTTTTCGAATCAAACTCGAATCGAATTACGAACTACGAATTTTGTGTGCATCCTTAATTCCATCTCTTACATTAATGATTCTGACAAATGTAAATCTTCTCTCACATTTTAAATTTGGCAATAACACTTTTTTTTTAAGTTTAGAATTTTCATAAATAATCCCTTTAACACCTGCATACGCTAATAGTTAAAAAAAAAAAAAAAAGCATTTCTGTTTTTTTTCCCTGACTCAATGTTATATATTTTTTAGCCTGATTGTTATAAACCCTTATCTATGTATGTTGGAAAAAAGTTCTTTTTGTTTTTCTTCATTGAACCTTTTTTGTGACATTTTTGCGATCAAATTCTTTTCTTTGGAAATTTTTTACTATTTAAATTTTTCAAAAATCAATAATTTTCATTAAATAAATAATAGTAAAAATATTCTGAAGAACATTGATTTTCAAAACTTCTAAATAAATAGTAAATTTATTTCAAAAATATATATAATTTGGTCTCCAAACACATTCTAATATGAAAATCATGTTGAAAGGTTCATATTGACCGTTTGAACTTTGAAAATAAAGATACGAGCGAGAATAAAACAACCTCTTTACTGACACCAAAATCCATCAAATAGTCTTCAAGCAACGAATCCACACCGTTCAAATTGATTTACCTTACGAGTGATACATTTACATACAAAATTTCGAATTCATTTCGTATAAAGTTAAGCGGTGAAAAAAAAGAGTTTGTAAGTTAATTTTAATGCATTTATTTTTTATTATTTTTTGACCATTTAACTCTATATGAAATGAATTCTAACATTTATAAATTTTGCTTGTAAATACAATCATTGAATCACTGGTATGATAGATTGGTTTGAATAACACGGATAATAATAGCGACTCCGTATATATGTAGAGGTGAAGAAGGGAATATATGTTATGAATGTGATAAGTACTGTGTTGTTGTGTTGTCACGTGATAATCGAAAAATAAAAGCAAGCTGTTTACTTGTAGGAAAAAGATGCTGAATACTTGTAGAAGTCGATTTTTTATTGGCTTCAGCACAAAATTCTTTCCGTACAAGCATTATTTTCTATCCATTTGATTACTTGTGCAGTTGTGCGTTAATTAGGCTTTCTGACAGTTGCAGTTTTGTTCAAAGACAGGCAAGGAGGGATTTTTTTTAAAAACCGTAAATCAAAAAATTAATTTTACCAAACCAGCATGATGGCCTCTGTTTTTACAAAAACCATCAGAACCGAGATGCCAATTCGGTCCCAACGATTTTTTTTTCTCCGGACCGAATTGGCATCTCGGTCCCCCTTTATTTTACATATTGGCGCGACTCACGCCACAGAAAATCCACAACTACCTCCGGACCGAATTGGCATTTCGGTCCGGACCAAATTTTCCTCTGGACCGAGAAGCCAACTCGGTCCCATTGTTTTTTCCTCCGGACCGAGAAGGCAACTCGGTCCCAATATTTTCTTTACTCGGGAGAGAAGCCAACTCCCTTCTCCTTTCTCCTCCTTCTTCCCCGATAGTTCTTCCTCTTCCTCTACCCGAAACCAAACCAAAAAAATTGAATTTTAACCCCTCAAATTTTCAGCCATTTTGTATTCTAATTACATATTTGAATATAGTTTTGAGAGAAGAACAAGAAAAGCTTCAGATCTACAAGTTTCATTGGGTACGTGATTAAATTTATTTTTTGAAAAAAATATCCGAAATTTATAATTATTTAGTTTAGTTATAGAATAAATTAGTTTTTTGTAGTGTATTGTAGTTTAATTTAATGTATTATAGTGTGAATTTTTAATTTAGGAAAAAAATCCGAATTTTAATTTTTTTTGTAAAATTATTTTGTTTAGTTTGTATGTAGTGTAAATTAGTTTATTTTAGTGTATTGTAGTGTAAATTAGTTTATTTTAGTGTTATTTATTTAGTGATTGTAGTGTATTTAATGTATTGTAGTATAAATAAAATGTATAAGTAGTTAGAGTAATTAGAGTAATTTAGAGTAATTTAGTGTAAATAAATTTAGTGTAAATAAATTTAAGTGTGAATAAATATTTAGTGTAAATAAATTGTATAATTTTTTAGTGCAAATAAATTTAGTGTGAATAAATATTTAGTGTAAGTAAGTTGTATAAAAATTGTATAAATATTTAGTGTAAATAAATTTTATAAATATTTAGAGTAATTTAGTGTATAAATTTATTGTATATAGTGTTTAGTAATTGTATAATGATTTGGTATGTAGATAGAGTAATCTTGGTAATGGTTTTTTTTTAAAATAAATGTAGAATAATTTAGGCTTTTTTTAGTGTAATTTAGGTTTTTTTTAGTATAATTTAACTAATTGTAGGTTTTTTTAATTTTGTATGTAGAGTAAATTAGCTAAAGGAATTTTTGATTTGTTAACTAACTGGAGTTTTTTTATGTTGTAATTTTATTTATATTGTAGTGCAAAATGGCTGATGAACAACGCTTATTGCAATTGCCTCCTGAGGAACACAAGATATCGTTGGTGAATACAACGGTATTTGTTTAATATCGTGTTGGATTTAAATTTCAAAATAAACTTGGAAGTTTAAATTAATTTTTGTTCTTTACATTATTTTGCATGAAATTATCGTTCCAGCCGATTCGTTCACTGCGTCCTGGTCCTCGGCAAATGGGCATTCATTACCAGCCTCGGATGAAAGAAGGTTTGGTGTACTTAGGCCTGTACCAGATGAAGGATGTGACGCATTGTCAGATTGATAAACATTTGATCACTGCGCTCGTCGAGAGGTGGAGGCCCGAGACGAATAGTTTCCATCTTCCGGTGGGGGAGTGCACAGTGACACTGGAAGATGTCAGCTGTCTGTGGGGCTTACCTGTTACAGGTAAAATATTTTATCTTACTAATTTATACTTTTGTGAGTAGTTTATATTTAGTGCAGGTAATTTAGTGTAAATAAATGTAGTGTAAATAAATTTAGGAATAAATTAATATAGTGTAAATAAATTTAGGAATAAATTAATATAGTGTAAATTAATTTACGAATAAATTAATTTAGGAATCAATTAATTTAGTGTAAATAAATAGTGTAATATTTAGAGTAAGTTAGTGTAAATATTTAGAGTAATTTAGTGTAAATAAATCCTATTAATATTTAGTGTAAATAAATTGTATAAATATTTAGAGTAATTTATCTTTTTTTTAGCGTATTGTAGTGTATTAAATTGTATTGTAAATATCGAGTATATCTTTATCTCTAACATCTATGTTTACAGGAAAGGCAATTGCTGGACATACAGATGATAATTGGTCACTACTGATCGAAGAATGCCTAGGGCATGAGGTCTATGACGGCAATGAAGACAGTGAAGATGAATTTTTTTATTCAAAGGTGAACGACAAAGGCGAAGTTAAGAGATCCAAATACCATATGCGACTAAAATGGTTGAAGGACCGCTTTAACGGAAACTTGGCACATAACACTCCCCAGGAGATCGTCGACCGACACACACGGGCATACTGCATGGACTTGTTTGGATCGGTGATGTTTCCCGATGCGAACTCAAGTTCTGTCCCGATCATGTACTTGCAGTTCTTAGAGAATTTGGGACCCCAGCAAGTGGACTACAATTGGGGAGGTGCTGTACTTGCCTGCCTGTATCGTGAGTTGTCTCGGGCTTGCAGAAAGAAAACAGTTTCGATTAATGGTCCATTACTACTGCTACAGATGTGGTGTTGGACTCGGTTTCCTATGGGCCGGCCCAGAGGCAGGCACGATTTACCATTTGGCGGTGAAAACCAATTGGAGAGGCTGGCTTTTGGCGCAAGATGGACTATTCCGCACCAATGGGATGGCAACCCTATTAGAGGTACATTTATTTAAACATGTATTGAACTTATATTTCTCAATATAATTTAGTGTTAATTCAATATTTATTTGTAATGTGTTCACAACTTAGGTCTTGCGCAATATCGAGACCAGTTTGAGCGTCTGAGGGTAAATAATGTCAACTGGATGCCGTATACGACTTACTACCACCAACTACATTGGCGCGGGATTAGAGACCAAGATATATTTAGATATCGCATGTGGTTGGTCCATTTCTGGGAGTGTGAGATTCATCTTCCTGAGAGGGTTTACCGGCAGTTCGGATTATTTCAGCTAGTTCCTCCGCTGGCTCCACTGCCCTTTGATTATCTGGAAGGCATCCGCAGTATGACCCGCGCGCATGGTTTAGACAGAGACGACGGATTATCCGCAGACTGGAACACTCACTGGGCGGAGCATATCGCTACACAACCATGCGCAATTGGAGAGCCGAGACCTTACGATGTGGATAGGTACGTATTTTTTTTAAATTTTGAATTCGGATCCAGTGATGAGTTAATTTATTCTAATTGGTCGTTACAGGTATCCCGAGTATATTGATTGGTTCATCCGGAACGGCATGGCATCGATTTACGAAATGCCAGAACCAGAAGTTCTGAGCCAGCCATTGCCAGAACCAGAAGAAGAAGTAGACCGTCTCGGGTATGTCTCGGAGGCCGAGGTGCAAGCACGTACCGTAAGTATTTTGATTTTAATTTTTAATATATATGCTCATTTTATTTACGAACTATCTTTCATTTTATTTAACTATTTTATTTTTTTCAGAGATTTCGCCTCATGAATATGACCGCAGAAGGAATTGCGATGGTGAAGACACCTGGGCAAATGGCTTTTGGACAGCTGTTGCTAGTGCATAGTCGTGATTTTTTACGGGATATTGGGCATATCGCAATGTTCAGAGCCATGGTCGAGCAAGTCGGGCTTCCATTTGACCCAAACCACATCGATATCGGCGGTGATATTCCCGACACGAGAGCGAGGCATGTAGATGTCCAAGTTCCTCCAACGACTCATGAAGATATTCTGCGTGGAGTTTACACCTCGCTTCGATCCATAGTAATAGACGGGCACCCTCTAGCAGATGATGCGGGGCCATCAGCAGCGGCTCCTACAAGATGCCAGACAAGGCCAACTCGCAGATTTAGCCACTCGAATTTCACTAATCCTAGGGGCAGGGAAGCCACGGATTGATTTAGTGTAGTTTTTGTTTAGTGTATGGATTATTTAGTGTAAACATGAATTAATTTAGTGGTTCCTCTTCTTCGACGTCTAATCCGTGTTTCCTTCTACATCTCTGACATACCAAATCTTCTTCGCATTTGAAATTCCAAAATTCCGATAACATTAAAAATTAATAACAACAAAAATTCCAAAATTCGTCCATATTCCATCTAATTCGGCCAAGGTCAGAAATTCAGAAAAACAGAAAAACAGAAGTTCAGATAATTTAGAAATCAGAAATTCGACTAGATTGGAAATTCAATTATGATTAAATGGCTACATGGAATTTTGGGTTCTTTATATGGAAAGAAAGGCGTCGAAGTCTAGTTTTCAGATAATATAACTTGTACATACAAAAATATTACGGTTTGCTACAGTTCTGACGATTTGTCGACGGAGGTCAGAAATTCAGAAAAACAGAAAAACAGAAATTCCAAAAAAACAGAACAGCATAGTCTTATATAAAACATGGTCTTGCATTACACAATATTCATCGTTCCTTACGTCTCAAGAATTTGTTCACCAAACGACTAGCCGTCCGACCAATAGATGGTCGGCTACCAGATGGTCCTGCTTGACTACCAGTTGTTTGTACATGTGGAGCAGATGCAGATGCCTCTGTATACCTAGCAGATGCAGATGCCTCTGGCCGGGTGCCAGATACGCTTCTCCGTCTTTCTTGTGGAGCAGATGCCTCTGTATACCTAGCAGATGCAGATGCCTCTGGCCGGGTGCCAGATACGCTTCTCCGTCTTTCAACAGTTGCCCCTGCACAATGAGGATATAAATATAATTGAGTGTGTAAAATCTTAATTTAATTAAAAATATGTACTACTTCACAATTACGATTTCTAACCTGACGGTCTTCTTCTGCCGGACCCCTCTGGACGTTGTACTCCACTGCGTGGCCTACATTGAGCTTCCATAACATCCATAGCATTAGGAATTCGCTTGTGCTTCCTCCTACCCTTGTTAATTTTATTTATGTCCGGCTTGATTTTAGGTGCTCCCAACTCGTATATCCAATTGCGGTGGCTGCCGAAGCTGTGAAACTCACCTCTCCACGTGTTGACATAATTTTCAACGCTATAATAGTGACTTACATATCTCATCGGATCTAGATGTCTCTTACAGCACACCGCCAATACGTGGTTGCAGGGAATGCCAGTAAATTGCGGTTTCTGGCAATCACAAACAGCCATTCCCTGCTGCCCTTCTGGAAATCTAACTTCGTACTTCATGTCTCCCTGCACCCCCTACAATCAATAAATCATGTTATTTAAATATTACAAATTGAGAAAGTTATACTAAATTTAAGAAAATAGCGGACATACCGTTCTTTGGGTTCCATCATGATCGACGACCTCGTAGACGGGAAATTCACCACCCAATGGTATCACTTGGTGCTCCTTTGCTTTGGCAATCCGACGTTCTAACGCTGTCATGATTTTTCCTGATAGTCTCATTCCATTTTGATGCCAATTTCGAGCAACCGCACCTCTTCTGACATACCAATCCACAACTTTATAGAATGTGCGATCAACTATTGCCGTTACAGGCAGTTGGCGCGCCACTCGAAAAACATTGTTCAATGATTCTGATCCGTTCGTAGTCATAATACCCCACCTATTTGGGCCTCCGTCATGACATTGTGCCCATTTATGGAGTTGCAGAGGCTCTTCTTTAAGATTTTGCAACCTTTTACCGCACCACATGATGTACTGGTGAGTAGTAATGCTCCTACCTTCTATCATTTCCATACCCTCATCAAACCTCCAAGGTTTCATCTTACCCACAAACGCAGTGAAAATTGCTTCAATTACTCTGTCCTTGCACAACTTGTACACATTCGCCGCAATATGATGAGCACACAATCGATGAACTGCTTCACCTCTCTCCTCGCACCACCCTAAATCAGTACGATCAAACACTGAACGGATTGCAGCATGCTGGTCTGATATAACACATATCCGACCGGGGCCGACAACTTCTTCGCGTACAAATTGCATAAACCAGCCCCAATTATCTGAAGTCTCCTCTTCCGCAATTCCGAATGCTATTGGCAGTAATTGTTGTTCTGCATCATAAGCGCATGCCATGAATAGTTTTCCTTTGTACCTGCCGGATAGGTGTCCTGCATCTACACTTATAACTGGTCGGAGATATGGCCAGGATTGAATGCATGGACCGAAAGCCCATGCCACACGGATGAAAATATGTTCGCCCAACGTGCTAGATGGTATGTGATCAATTATGTATCTTGTACCTGGGTTAGACCTCTGGATTGCACCGAGCATAGAAGGTAGCAGTTCGTAAGCTTTCTCCCAATAACCAAATAAATCGGCAATAGCCAGCTCCCTCCCTCTCCAAATCTTGCTGTATGAAGGCTCAACCGTTTTGTACTTCCCTCTAACTGCAATTCGACATGCTTTTATTGACATCTCCAGGTCCTCCTTCAGACCCGGTTTGATTATATCTGCAATCATCCTGGCAGTCATCTGACGACTGTCTGCTGTACATGTAGTACTGTAACAATTGTGCTCGTATGGGTTTGTTGCAATTGTCCAATTGCCCGTCGCAGTGGTTTTTGCGTATACCCTCCACGGACACCCCTCTACTGTACATACAACCACATATCTGTTACGATTGGTCTGGGTTTGTTGTATTTCTAAGTTATTATTCATGGCATATGCATTCAACTTCGATTTAAGATCAGCTTTGGATTCAAATATCTGTCCCACCGAAAATGGACGGTCAATTATGGGTGGATGACCAAAAAATGCTTCATCCTTGTACGGCATCGGCACATCGTCATGAAATGCCGAACAAGGATGCTGCAATCCCCGATTAATAAAAGGAATAGACGATTGCCACTCATTCCTTACTTCTTCCATCCTAATCTGATCCTCAATTTCGGCCATTTCCTCTTCCCCGACAACCGTGTCATCAGGGTCAGAGCTTGTTTCTGAGTCAGTATCATTATTCAGTTGGTCAAAATAATTCTGCAAATCAACCGGGGGTGTTTCGGGGGTTTCATCACAATGTGCCTGTGAATCAATCACCGGTATGTCTCTGCTAGTTCCGGGTACACTGCCCGGGTATGGGTCATAATTGGTCTGACTAACAACTGGTACTGACTCAACCACTAATTCAAGAAGTTTAAAATTCAATACCGGAGTGGCATTCGCAAGCACCATATACCAAGTCGCTTCGTGGTCTATGTTGAACAACTGGTATTTTTCTGCTGAGCCAGGTGGTGCCGTGTTCAAACGTGCGCTGATTGTCAGATCGAACCGGCTAGGGAGCAAACGAATGCCAACATATATCTGTCTTCTTAGCTCATCAAGACTAGTTGAGTTAGTAACAGGAAATGTACAGGTCGGTGCGTCTGTAATTTCGCGTCTGTGATACACATTTATTAATACTTGAGACATTTCCTGAACAAAAAATTTCACGATTAACCTTTGATAATTTTCAATTTTACAGCAAAAAATACGATCATAATTGAAAAAAAAAACTTACTACAGTATTCAGACGAACGCTAGAGGCACAATGCAGGAGCCGATCTGTAATTTGGAAAATTGAAACTATGCACAATAGAGAGGCATGAAGGTCTCGGAAAGAAGGTGTCAGAAAGGAAGAAGAAGCTCAGAGGTCTCTGTCTCTGTCTCGCAAAAATAGTTATGCAAAGAGAGCAGAATACATTATTTTATAGAAATAACACTCTGGACCGAGATGGCTACTCGGTTTTGCCGAAAAAATTCATTGGGACCGAGATGGCTACTCGGTTTTGCCGAAAAAATTCAAAAAAAATCTCTGGACCGAGAAGCCATCTCGGTCTGGCCAAATAATTCTCTGGACCGAAATGGCTACTCGGTCCAGAGCCAGCCACACGATCGGCCACAAGGTGGGACTCTGTTTTTGCTGTGAATAAAGGGGGACCGAGATGCCAATTCGGTCCGGAGAAAAAAAAATCTTTGGGACCGAATTGGCATCTCGGTTCTGATGGTTTTTGTAAAATTTGGGGTCATCATGTTGGTTTCGTAGAAAACATTTTTTTATTTACGGTTTTTAAAAAAAATCCACTAGCTAGGCGGTGCACTTGACATTAATTACTTTTGTTGAGAAATCAGATTTCATTTTCACATTGCTCCCGAGACCCGAGTTCATAAATGAACTGTACAATGGCTGTATTAGCTTTTCGCATGTCAGATTCGTACTCTGTCTCTGACGGGAGTTGGCGGGTTGTCAGGGAATTCCGAATTCCCATGAGCCAAGCGCGACATTTATTAACGCCGTTAGGTACCCGTTTCCTCTGTTGTCAGCTTCACCGTCGGATCAGAATCAATGGTCACCTGTACAAATCCCAAAGTTCCACGCGTCCCGAATCGTACTGGCATAGTTGGAACTTGGAAGAGAGCGGAACGGTCCGGATTCAATTTGGGTTACTTTAGTAGATGAATTCCTCGCGGACTGTTCCATTTTTCTCAAATTCTAACTTGAGATTTGTACAGAAATGCATGTTGATTTTGATCCAACGGTGGATATAAAAAAGCGTTTTGTACAGAAATGCATGTTGATTTTGATCCAACGGTGGATATAAAAAAGCTTAGAATACGCCAACGGCGTTAAATACTGTGACGCACTCACGCTTCGCTTATTGAATTTGGAATTCCAAACCAACAAGCCAACTCTCGTCAGAGACAGAGAGATGGATCTGACATGCCGAAAGGTTAATACAGAAAAAATGCAAACTTCCAAGCTCTGTAATGATTACATGACAAAAAAAACAAACAAAAAAATTAATACTGACCTGACGTGCAACTCTTATTTTCATTCTCTAATAATTTGAAATTTACAAATTAGAAGACAGGAAAAATAATTTTTGAAACTGAGAAGATATGCGACATGCAAATTAAAAAAAAATAATCTCTGTTGTCTTTCGAATCCGATCGTATGTATACGAAAAAAAAAATATTGTATTCTCGGAGGATCCATGTAGTGGAAAAATGTTTTTTTTGTCATGTAATTTCTATGATTATGGAAATAAATCTGCTGTTATTCTCAAGGAATAACAGGGTACTGTTGTTTCGATTCAAATTTGTTTCGTGTGCAAATTTCAATAAAAAAAGTTGAGAACACGCCAACGGCGTTAAATACTGTGACGCACTCATGCTTCACTTATTGAATTTGGAATTCCAAGACAACATGCCAACTCCCGTCAGAGACAGAGGATGGATCTGACATCCGAAAGGTTAATACAGAAGAAACGCAAACTTCCAAGCTCTGTGATGATTACATGAGAAAAAAAAACAAAGAAAAAAGTTAATACTGAGCTGACGTGCAACTCTTATTTTCATTATCTAATAATTCGAAATTTACAAATTAGAAGACGGAAAAAGTGATTTTTGAAAGTGAGAAGATATGCGACATGCAAATTAAAAAAAAATAATCTTTGTTGTCTTTCGAATCCGATCGTATGTATATGAAAACAAATATATTGTATTCTCGGAGGGTCCAGACAGTGAAAAAATGTTTTTTTTTCATGTAATTTCTATGAATTATTGAAATAAATATGCTGTTATTCCTTGAGAATAACAGGTTACAGTTGTTTCGATTCAAATTTTTTTCATGTGCAAATTTCAATAAAAAAGTTGAGAACACGCCAACAGCGTAAATACTGTGACGCACTCACGTTTCACTTATTGAATTTGGAATTCCAAGACAACATGCCAACTCCCGTCAGAGACAGAGGGATGGATCTGACATGCCGAAAGGTTAATACAGAAGAAACGCAAACTTCCAAGCTCTGTGATAATTACATGTGAAAAAAAACAAACAAAAAAATTAATACCGAGCTGACATGCAACTCTTATTTTCATTCTCTAATAATTTGAAATTTACAAATTAGAAGACAAGAAAAACGATTTTTGAAACTGAGAAGATATGCGACATGCAAATTTAAAAAAAAAAATAATCTCTATTGTCCTTCGAATCCGATCGTATGTATACAAAAAAAGATATTGTATTTTTGGAGGGTCCATACAGTGAAAAAATATTTTTTTCATGTTATTTCTAAATCTGCTGTTATTCTCAAGGAATAACAGGTTACTATTATTTCGATTCAAATTTTTTTCATGTGCAAATTTCAATAAAAAGCTGAGAACACGCCAACGGCATTAAATACTGTGACGCACTCACGCTTCACTTATTGAATTTGAAATTCCAAGACAACACACCAACTCCCATCAGAGATAGAGGGTTGGATCTGACATGCCGAAAGGTTAATACAGAAGAAACGCAAACTTCCAAGCTCTGTGATGATTACATGAGAAAAATAACAAACAAAAAAATTAATACTGAGCTGACGTGCAACTCTTATTTTCATTCTCTAATAATTCAAAATTTACAAATTATGTCACACCCCCGGACAACCCGCCGCGCATTTACGCGCAAGGCGATTAGCACATCACATACATTATCAATAATAAATCCAAACAAGCCACTTTATTATAAATAAATGAGTTCCACACACCAATAGAAAGGGAAAAAACACGTCAGACATGGCAATTCAAACAGTCACTGCCACGTCTGTACAGTATTTGTTCATACAACAGAAAATTAAATAAATAGTGGCTAAGTAAATAACTCCCGCTAGTTTTCTCACTCGCGTCCATCCTCCAGGTCCTCAGCTTCAGTTCCTGGAACCCACATAAAAGTGGAAACAAAACGGGTGAGAGAATCGAACTATCTCTCAGTGCGGGATTTAGTTCCAGCCCGGTGCTTTTACAAATGAATGCATTTAATACCCTAATAACATAAAAGTAAGGGTTTTGAAATAACCCCCAATTTTCCTATCAATTCAATTATGCAATCTTTTCAAAAAGATTCTCAGTTCTGTTCCTGTTTCTCTTTAAAAATTCTCACACTCCGGGTTCGCCACACACAGACAATCCGGCCTTTCTCCCTTGGGAATCCATGCCCGTACATGAAAAACTTAGAGAGTCGTCACACGAGGACGAGCTGTTCTGTTCTGTTCTTACTCCGGATCACCACACACGGATAATCCGGCCTTTCTCTCTGAGTACCCATGCCCATGCAGGATAACCCAAAGAGTCGCCACACGAGGACGAGTCTGGAAGGGTCGTTGCGGGGACCCAACCGGCGGATCGCCACACACGGACGATCCGATTTTCGAAAACACATGCAGAACCGCCACACAGGGACGGCCCCAATTTAAAACAGTTCATTAAAAAGCTTTCCTTGTTCACATTCACACTATCCTGTCAGTTCAAATCAATGCATCCAAAAAGGTTCCTAACATGCAATTCTACACAAAACAAAAGAGAATTCGACATTCTCAACATGCAGTTCATCTACCAGATTGGGAAAAAGGATTACCTACC
Organism: Carex parvula; assembly: GCA_025461045.1. Taxonomy (NCBI): domain Eukaryota; kingdom Viridiplantae; phylum Streptophyta; class Magnoliopsida; order Poales; family Cyperaceae; genus Carex; species Carex parvula. The sequence goes on along the minus strand of JAJGRW010000445.1, from coordinate 679,848 downwards.
TTAATCCACGCATTTCTTATTATTTGTAAAAAGACCAGGAACCCGCACCTGTATTCTCAGTGACTTCGTTTGAGCGTGTATCAGGACCTCGCGTATTCTCAGCGTCTCCTAGAGTCTCACGGTTTGCTCCTAAGTTTTTTAAACGCTTGATTAGATTCTTATTTCTATTTAATCTAAAAGGATTTATGCTCAATTAAAAACCCTTAAATTATAATATTTCCAATTTGGTCCCTGACATTTATTTTTAAAAGAGTGAACAATTCCACAGTAGTAGGTGATCTTTTGTTCTTTAAATGCAATTCATTCTGAAAGATTAGGTGAGCTTAACTATTTCAATTTGGAAAGAAAAGAAAAAGTAGCGAAATGTTACTGAGATCCATTTATACTATTGATAGCCAATTTTGACATGATGCTCTAATAGTCAACTGGTGCGTTTTGTGCAGTAGAGCAAATATCTGATCTATTAGGTGAGCAATTTCTATGAAAACAAAGCAATTCTTTTCCAGTGAATTAAAGGCTTCTGTTTCCTGTGTAAGTATTCCCTTTGTTGTTACAAGCTTTTAGCAATTAGGCATTTAAAACATTTTAAGTGGAATCAGGAGTATCTGTATTTGATTTGTTTGAAATTCAGCATTTGGAAAATAGTGTACTAGTACTCATTTCCTTCCCAAAATCCAACAGAGGGTAAGACTGGTACCGAGCGGTACCTGTACAATATGAGGTTCAACAATCATCACAAGAGGAATTAATGGATCAACCATGTACAAAAGTTAAGATAAGAGGTTCTCTAGACAGATTCAATCCATTCAAGATTCCATAAGCAAACCTTAATTTCACACAAGAAATTGACGACAATTTATCGAGCACATCGATCAAGCATACAACTAATATCAGAAAGGGGCTCAGCCCTCACGCCGCTACCGGGCAGCACAACGACAAAAAGGGAAAGAATCAAAAGATTAAGATCATTTACCAATTAATGCTTCCAATTTCGTGACGTGGCGAAAGTCGGTACTAAGGTGACGATTGGTCGATGCCTTCTCCACCTCGCTCCTAACCGACCTTGAGTCCGGCCTTCCTCTCAATCCCGAGCACCACCAAGCCAAGAAGCGCACAGCTTCATCACACAGCCTAGAGAGAGAGGGCGCGGGAGTACAGCCTCGTGGCCGCTGTACTTGCGGGTGCGCGAAGTCGCCGTTCGTACGGGCTCTCTGACAGCGACGAAAATTCCAGCGCAAGAGCGAGTGAGAGAGGGTTTGATCGGCTCCATTTTCTTCTCCAGGAGCAACAAAAGAGAGGGTGAATGGGGGTGGGGTTCGGGGCTCCTCTGTCAGCGGGAGAGAAGAGACGAGTCTAGGGTTTTCGTTTGGAGGGGAAGAAAAAGGGGTTGCGGGTCAGAGAGGGATGAAGAGGGAAATGGGGTTCTGGTCCGATAAAATGAGCAAAAGAAATAAAGGGGAGTAGTGGGGGGGGGGGGGGGCAAGGAAGGGGGGGGGCTGGGCTTTTATGGGCCATGATCAAATTGAATATGTTAATTTGGACTAAGAACAGAGATCTGTTTATGCTGTTTTAATTTTCATCTTCAAAGATTGACAACACTGGAATTATGGGTTCGGAATATGAAATTATTTTCCACATAAAAGTTGTAGAATTCTCTGTTACGGTTCTAACGCAACTGGTTTCACCTTAATCGGAATTCCCAGTGAGGAGAAAAGATAAAAATGGTTGACGAAGGTCTGCAGTCTCCGAACAGCAACGTTTATTGACTTTATAATTTTATGGAGAATTCTACGTCCTGAATTTAGGGTAGTCTTATACACGAAAATTGTAGATCATTAAGTTATATTTTCAGGTATTAAATTTCATTCGAATCCGAATTAATATGAATGATCTGTGATTAGAATACCAACATTTATCTTGTCTAAAATTTCAAGGTCTCTTAAATTTTATTTTAGAGTGTGCTTATGAAATTTTAAATTTGGCTATAAAATCTTATTACCTAAATTCCGTGGCGTTACATCCTCCCCCACTTGGAAATCTTGTTCAGTCCTCTGAACAAGCTCGTCTGTTGTTTTCTCGAATAACTCCGGATATTTCGTTCGCATGGTTTCCTCTAATTCCCAGGTCGCCTCGCGACTGGTATGGCGTCCCCGTTGAACCAGAACATGCCGGATGGTTTTGCGTCGAAGCCTTATTTCCTTGGTGTCCAGGATCTTTATGGGTAATTCCTCGTAAACCAGTGTCTCGTCTAATCCCAGATTAGAGAAGTCGAGAACGTGCGAGGGGTCCCGAATATATCGTCGGAGCTGTGACACGTGAAACACTGGATGCACCTTATCTAGTGTAGGGGGTAATGCCAACTCATAGGCAAGTGGTCCGATACGTCGTAGAATCTCGAATGGCCCCACATATCTGGGACTTAACTTTCCCTGGACTCCAAACCGTCGGACGCCTCTCCTTGGAGAGACCTTTAACCACACGTGATCACACGTCCCAAAAAATTTAACTTCTTTCATCCAAAATTCACACTTAGAGAATTTGGCGTACAACTGGTGTTCTCGTAACCTTTGTAACACTGTACGTAGGTCCTTGGCATGATCTTCTTCCTTCTGGGGTTTTTCCCCGATGAGCTTGCTCTTATTCCCCGATATTTTCCGCAGTTCTGCCCTGACTGGTTGCTCGTGGGGCGGCCAGAACACTAGGCTGCGGTGCGCGCAGTCTATCAGCACGTGGTGCTCCTTGAGCCAGTCCATTCCTAAGACCATATCGTACGCTCCGGTGTCTGCCACGATTGGGTCCACTCGCCATTTTCCATTCTGCGTGTTCACATGAAGATCCGGACAGTATTGCTCTTCCACACTATGTTCGAGCCCTGCGAAGAAACGACGTCTTCCGGTATTCTTCACCCTGAATCCGCTAGCCTCCACCACGTGTGGTGAGATGACGGAGTAAGGACAGTTGACGGAGATTGCAGTATTGACAGTGATTCCGGACAAGTCGACCCATCCGACCATTTCCTTGACTCTTGCGGTGGCTAAGAACGTCTTTAGCCAAATGGGCTGTCCGTTACATTGATTTGCCATATGAGAAAAGGAATCTATTTTTTTTTGCTTATCTACTACAAAATTAAATTGGTTCAGTCTTCCAAGAAAAATATATTTGTTATACTTCAAAATAAGTTGTCTCGTTACTACAAAAGCATAATCCGACACTACATATTATATACATTTGTTACCAAGGTACGTTCAGCATATATAGTTTGGTCTATGATCTAACGCCGCATCCTATTGCTAACACTCTCTTAGCGGAAGCTTATTGATATTGTATGTGCTGGCTCTGATACCAACTAAGTTGTCACACCCCCGGACAGCCCGCCGCGCATTTACGCGCAAGGCGATTAGCACATCACATACATTATTAATAATAAACCCAAACAAGCCACTTTATTGTAAATAAATGAGTTCCACACACCAATAGAAAGGGAAAAAAACACGTCAGACATGGCAATTCAAACAGTCACTGCCACGTCTGTACAGTATTTGTTCATACAACAGAAAATTAAATAAATAGTGGCTAAGTAAATAACTCCCGCTAGTTTTCTCACTCGCGTCCATCCTCCAGGTCCTCAGCTTCAGTTCCTGGAACCCACATAAAAGTGGAAACAAAACGGGTGAGAGAATCGAACTATCTCTCAGTGCGGGATTTAGTTCCAGCCCGGTGCTTTTACAAATGAATGCATTAAATACCCTAATAACATAAAAGTAAAGGTTTTGAAATAACCCCCAATTTTCCTATCAATTCAATTATGCAATCTTTTCAAAACATTCTCAGTTCTGTTCCTGTTTCTCTTTAAAAATTCTCACACTCCGGGTTCGCCACACACGGACAATCCGGCCTTTCTCCCTTGGGAATCCATGCCCGTACATGAGAACTTAGAGAGTCGTCACACGAGGACGAGCTGTTCTGTTCTGTTCTTACTCCGGATCACCACACACGGATAATCCGGCCTTTCTCTCTGAGTACCCAATGCCCATGCAGGATAACCCAAAGAGTCGCCACACGAGGACGAGTCTGGAAGGGTCGTTGCGGGGACCCAACCGGCGGATCGCCACACACGGACGATCCGATTTTCGAAAACACATGCAGGACCGCCACACAGGGACGGCCCCAATTTAAAACAGTTCATTAAAGCTTTCCTTGTTCACATTCACACTATCCTGTCAGTTCAATTCAATGCATCCAAAAGTTCCTAACATGCAATTCTACACAAAACAAAAGAGAATTCGACATTCTCAACATGCAGTTCATCTACCAGATTGGGAAAAAGGATTACCTACCTTAATCCACGCATTTCTTATTATTTGTAAAAAGACCAGGAAACCCGCACCTGTATTCTCAGTGACTTCGCGTGTATCAGGACCTCGCGTATTCTCAGCGTCTCCTAGAGTCTCACGGTTTGCTCCTAAGTTTTTTAAACGCTTGATTAGATTCTTATTTCTATTTAATCTAAAAGGATTTATGCTCAATTAAAAACCCTTAAATTATAATATTTCCAATTTGGTCCCTGACATTTATTTTTAAAAGAGTGAACAATTCCACAGTAGTAGGTGATCTTTTGTTCTTTAAATGCAATTCATTCTGAAAGATTAGGTGAGCTTAACTATTTCAATTTGGAAAGAAAAGAAAAAGTAGCGAAATGTTACTGAGATCCATTTATACTATTGATAGCCAATTTTGACATGATGCTCTAATAGTCAACTGGTGCGTTTTGTGCAGTAGAGCAAATATCTGATCTATTAGGTGAGCAATTTCTATGAAAACAAAGCAATTCTTTTCCAGTGAATTAAAGGCTTCTGTTTCCTGTGTAAGTATTCCCTTTGTTGTTACAAGCTTTTAGCAATTAGGCATTTAAAACATTTTAAGTGGAATCAGGAGTATCTGTATTTGATTTGTTTGAAATTCAGCATTTGGAAAATAGTGTACTAGTACTCATTTCCTTCCCAAAATCCAACAGAGGGTAAGACTGGTACCGAGCGGTACCTGTACAATATGAGGTTCAACAATCATCACAAGAGGAATTAATGGATCAACCATGTACAAAAGTTAAGATAAGAGGTTCTCTAGACAGATTCAATCCATTCAAGATTCCATAAGCAAACCTTAATTTCACACAAGAAATTGACGACAATTTATCGAGCACATCGATCAAGCATACAACTAATATCAGAAAGGGGCTCAGCCCTCACGCCGCTACCGGGCAGCACAACGACAAAAAGGGAAAGAATCAAAAGATTAAGATCATTTACCAATTAATGCTTCCAATTTCGTGACGTGGCGAAAGTCGGTACTAAGGTGACGATTGGTCGATGCCTTCTCCACCTCGCTCCTAACCGACCTTGAGTCCGGCCTTCCTCTCAATCCCGAGCACCACCAAGCCAAGAAGCGCACAGCTTCATCACACAGCCTAGAGAGAGAGGGCGCGGGAGTACAGCCTCGTGGCCGCTGTACTTGCGGGTGCGCGAAGTCGCCGTTCGTACGGGCTCTCTGACAGCGACGAAAATTCCAGCGCAAGAGCGAGTGAGAGAGGGTTTGATCGGCTCCATTTTCTTCTCCAGGAGCAACAAAAGAGAGGGTGAATGGGGGTGGGGTTCGGGGCTCCTCTGTCAGCGGGAGAGAAGAGACGAGTCTAGGGTTTTCGTTTGGAGGGGAAGAAAAAAGGGTTGCGGGTCAGAGAGGGATGAAGAGGGAAATGGGGTTCTGGTCCGATAAAATGAGCAAAAGAAATAAAGGGGAGTAGTGGGGGGGGGGGGGCAAGGAAGGGGTGGGGCTGGGCTTTTATGGGCCATGATCAAATTGAATATGTTAATTTGGACTAAGAACAGAGATCTGTTTATGCTGTTTTAATTTTCATCTTCAAAGATTGACAACACTGGAATTATGGGTTCGGAATATGAAATTATTTTCCACATAAAAGTTGTAGAATTCTCTGTTACGGTTCTAACGCAACTGGTTTCACCTTAATCGGAATTCCCAGTGAGGAGAAAAGATAAAAATGGTTGACGAAGGTCTGCAGTCTCCGAACAGCAACGTTTATTGACTTTATAATTTTATGGAGAATTCTACGTCCTGAATTTAGGGTAGTCTTATACACGAAAATTGTAGATCATTAAGTTATATTTTCAGGTATTAAATTTCATTCGAATCCGAATTAATATGAATGATCTGTGATTAGAATACCAACATTTATCTTGTCTAAAATTTCAAGGTCTCTTAAATTTTATTTTAGAGTGTGCTTATGAAATTTTAAATTTGGCTATAAAATCTTATTACCTAAATTCCGTGGCGTTACAAAAAAGTTTGTATAATTTATTTTCTTCTTAAAACAAGATCCAGTCAGACCCAACTCACTAGCTCGTGAGCTAGCTCGGTCCAACTAGTCACGATTTGAACTGAGATTTCAGCTCGGATCCCTAAAGTCAACTCGTTCATAACTCAGATGAGCCAGCTCGTGACGAGTTGAAGCTGGACCTATCTCGTTGCCACCCGCAACCTCTTCCCTACGAGGAGATAGATAAGAGGACAAGATAATCATTTTAGTATTATTCAAATGTCAATTACGAGTTAAATTCACCTACGGTTAATTTGCCAAAAAATATATGAGTTAAATTAATTTTAACAAGCATTGATTTGATTAAATCGTACAATAGAGAAATACGGGGAGGTTTGTCTTTACATTTGTATATATATTTAATTTTGGTTTTTTTCTCTGATGAATTATTTTTCAATTTGTTCTTTTACAGCCTTACAAGTAATACGAGGAGGTTTGTCCTTACATTTTTATATATTTAATTTCGCACATAATTATTCGAGGAAAACTAGAGTGCTCTCAAGTTAATTTTGGTGAGCTTAATGTCAAAAATTTATTGGAATGATTTCAAACTACAAATTCAAACTGTTGAAATCGATTTACTTCACGAATAATACATTTACGTATCAAATTTATAAATTTTTGACTTAATTTAAGATCAAGCGGTCAAAATGAAAAGTCTATAAATTAATATGTATTTATTTTTTATTATTATTTGACTATTTAATTTTATACTAAATTAATTTTGTTCAAAATTTGGTAATTTTGACGTGTAACGGTTCAGTTTGAAGTCATTCCGGAGGTTTGAAAATTTATAATTTTGATATTTAATTCGGCTTTGGGCCGTACGAGGGTAAAGTCACTATTAAGTTTTTTTCCAAGGGTACTTTTGAAAATTCGCCTTCACTGTTGTCGTTCCTTTTGTAAAACCCCTGGTCTAATTTTGACTTCAGTTTCCCTAAGCCCTTTCAAAATTAGGGTTTTTGGGGCTTCACTTTTACTGCACTAGCCACAGCTCCCTCCTAGCTCCTCTCTTCTCCAGTTTCGATCTCTAACCCTTTTAGGTTTTTTCTTACTCCATCATTGTTCTTGTTTTTTTTTTTTTTTATCGTTACTGTTTTGAAAAGTTGTCACTTGTAAGTTGCATGATTTATCGATTTGTATCTGTTTGTGTTTAGTACATACATGGTCCTTATTTATGAGCCGACTTTGAACCTCAAAGCTACAAAAAAGATCGGGTTTTGTTTGGTACCAGTTTTTGCTTAGTACTGTAGAGTGACCCAGTTCAGTATGTACCAGTGATCTGGTATAAATCCTGGTACATATGAAATGATTTCGAAGTATATTTCTGCATTGAAGCAAACGAAGGGGATTCAAAATCTTCACTGACTGTCTATTGTTGCCGCCCACAAAGGCTTTAATGCATCAAACCTTTGAAGCTTTTCCTCTTCCTGTAATTGTTGCTTATTTATTTTTCATTAGCAAGTCTGATTACTTTACAGCTTGCTAGATGAGTAGATGGAATAACAGATCTGTGAAGGGTGAACTGGTCATTTGTTAACCATTCCATTTATTTCACTGTCTCACCATTCACTTCTAGATTGCATATAATGGATTTCTGATATGATAATATTGCTGTTGTTGCAAATACAACTTTGTCAAGAAATAAAATCACCAGTTCGGCTAATTTTTTTCACTTTTCCTTTTCCCTTTTCAGGGAAAGATGAGCAATGGCCCAGTTCCTTTTAATGAAGTTGGAAAGAGGGCTAAAGGTAATCATTTTGAAGTTCTTGTTTGTTGAAATGCCTTGCGCTACTTTTAGTGTGAAGGCATATTGCAAGAGCTCTAGTGATATCTACTTGCATATTTATTTTTTGGAGTTTGACATTGTATTACTATTTGATTAAATTTAGCGTCTATTGTTATGGCCAGCTGAAAATAGACAACTTAAAAAGTGCATTTGGGTTGTATGATACAATTCCCTTTTCAGGACTTGCACTATGCATTAGATAGCAAATAGCTAAATATATGATAACCTTGGACCTATTTGTTGCCAAATATATTTTTATGTGATACTTTCAATTTTATCTTTGTAATCCTGTCTCTGTTTACACTATAAATTTCTTCGTAGTACTTTTGGTATGATTAATGTCTTGTCTAGTAACCACCTGACAAAATTATCAGTTTTTACTTTTCCAAAGTTTATTATATCACTTCCTGCGTTGTTAACAAGGATATTTAGGTGATTATAATTTAATCTTTGGACTTGTTTGTGTTTATTGCAGATCTTTTGTACAAGGACTACAATTTTGACCACAAGTTTTTGCTGACATTGGCCAGTGAATCTGGATTGGTACATACTTTGTTGTAAAGTTATTGTTTGTGCCCTTACTCTATTAGTTATCATAACATTCCTGAAGTACTCTATCATCCTCATCTAACTAGAGGGAGAGAGTAGAGATAGAGGGTTAGGTATTTTTGAAGTTTGAACAAATTACGCTTGTTGTTTCTCATTCTAAAAGACATACAAGTGATATTATTTGGTTATGCTAGAAAACACATGAAATTGCCCCCTTTCAGTTCTTTTCACTAGCTTTGCTTGCAATGCATCTCTTCTAACTTGGAAATGCCTTTTCTTTTTGTGACAGGGACTGACTGCAAGTGGTGTGAAGATCAAACAAGTATTTGTTGGTGATATTAGTTCCAAGTACGAGAATGGTAGAACTACTATAGATGTCAAAGTTGATAGCAATTCAACTGTAATTCTCTTCTTCTCTAAATCTTTCTCCAGAAAAAAGTTAATAATGCAAGATAGTACTGGACCTATATATTGGCCAGAATTTTCGTAACTTTGTTTTTTTTTTTCATATACTCTTTTCTAAATATGTCGTGACATGTTGTAAGAAAAGTTGTTATTTTCGTAACAAGTTTTTTTTTTCATATACTTTCACTAGCTTTTCTAACTGGTTGAGTGCTGTCTTTTTTCAACCATTCTTTGTTCTTTATGCTAAAAGAAAAGTTGTAAGAAAAGAAAAATTTGAAACAAAAGGCTGGAAATTCAGCAGAAATGTTTTCAAACTGTCATGGTAAAATTTGTTATTTCATGTGATAACTGCCATAATAGTAACAGGAAAAGTATAGTTGATTAAATGTCATGCAATGTCAATTACCTGTTCAGCTATTTGCTCTCAAGATGCCAAATCCAACACCGGTATATAATTTATTTTTCTCTAGGATGGATTTGATCTCCCAGGTCTCAACAACAGTTACTGTGAATGAAGCTATAGCTGGCTTGAAGTCTTCTTTCAGTTTCAAAATCCCTGATCATAATAAGTCCGGCAAGGTCACTACATTTTATTTATTCTTTTTGAACTTCCTAAAGAACATACCTGTTCAATTTGAGATTTTTGTGGTATCTTCTTGGGAAAAGATAAGACGTTCATTCTAAGCCATGCTTCCTGAAAGTAGCCCTTTTTCTGTACTTTTGCTTTCAAAATCCAAAGAGACCAAATACCCGTTAATCAAACTAGAATGACACATTTTGGGTACTTGCAAAAATATGGCAGGAGCAAAGGTGCATTTTTTTCTTTGTCCCAGTTTTTTTAATTGCTGCTATCCCTTAATATGGTATCTCCTGAATCTACTGTTTAGTAAGTATAAACACAGTAAATGTTGCTATTTGACAGCTTAATTTGCAATACCTCAATGAGAAAATTGCATTGAACTGTGGACTTGGCATGACAACAACACCTCTGCTTGATTGTGCGGCTTCAGTTGGCATAAAAGAACTGAGTTTTGGTGCTGAGGTTGGTTTTGACAGTGCCTCGGCATCTTTCACCAAGTACAACTGTGGAGTAGGTTACAACAAACCTGATTTCTCTGCATCCCTTGTTTTGTAAGTCATCTAAACATAATGTCTCCTTTGTCATTGTTGGGAACAGTTTCGTGTTTGATCCATATGAAAAATTTGAAATATCATCTATAGCCTGCAAAGTGACAAGATATGATATGCCCCTCTAATTCGTACCAATTGTTGCTTTATGTAAATTTCATAGAAGTTGCAATTGCTCCTTTCTGTTCCCAATCAATGTATAATATAGAAACACGAGGTGGCATGGTACTGTGGGAGCTTTCAAAATAAATGAGAGAGAGAAAGAGGGGGGATGCTTTTCATTTTTTTTAGTGGTCAACAGAATAAGATTTTCCTGCATTTTGCACCTGTGTAAAGTTTTATTCTTGCACCTTTTTTTGTTTTTTTTACATTTTTGCAGTCAATTTACATCAATTACCCTTCGTAAAATTATAAATATTATTATTGTTATTGTATTTATTATTTACTAATTTAATATTTGCAAAAATAATACACTTGATCATGTTTGTATTTGGGCCTCTACTAAATTTGTATTCTTGATCATAGAATGATGCCATAATTAACTTCCTGCTATTCAGCATTCAAACCAGTGGCAGTCAACTCTAATTTTGCACGAATTCGCTCTAAACTTGAGCCTTACATGCAACTGACTAGATGAAATATCTAATCGCTCTAAACTTGAGCCTTAATGGCAACTGACTAGATGAAATATCTAATTCAAAAAACTGATGTCCGCTGTATACACTTCTTTTTTCTTTAAATTCCAGTACTGCAAAATTCTTTTCCAGTCTAACTGTTATGATCTCTCTTCACATTTCATATTGCATTGTATCTAGGGCTGACAAGGGAGAGACACTAAAAGCTTCTTACATCCACTTGTATAATCCCAAAAGAGGAGATGCGGTTGCTGCTGAACTAACCCACAGGTTCAATTCTGGGGACAATAATTTTGCCCTTGGTAGTTCTCATGCAATCGATCCCCTAACCACACTTAAAACTAGGGTTTGTGATAGGGGGAGGGTTGCGGTTCTGTGCCAACATCAGTGGAGACCGAAATCATTTATCACTCTCTCAGCTGAGTATGACCCAAAGGCATTTAGTGAGCCTTCTAAAGTTGGCCTTGCTCTAGCTCTTAAGCCTTGAATCAACAATGAATGATTGGTTAAAAGTGGTGAATTGGGTTTTTATGACCTTGGTCAAGAACTACATCCTTTCTTTTCTTTTCTTTTTTTTTTTCATTTTTGTTCAATTAGAAATTCTTAGAGTTGGGACAATTCAAGGATGAATATGTGAATTGTCAAAGGAGTTTTTGAGTTTCTAGATGTTTTCTGTATATTTGTTTGGGTGGAAAGCTAAAATTCACTTTCAAAGTGCTTACGCATTTGCTGTAAAAGAGCGGGTTGTGAGATATATTTGATAAAAAACCGTACTGCTATTGGCTCAAATAAGAACCGCATAGCAGTGGATACACTTCAATTTGCTTAGGCATTCAAGTTTGTACTGGATTCTGTGTTACATGTGTGAATCAGATGTCTTTTTACTAATGTTGGTACTCTGCTTTTCTATTTTTTTTATATGAGTAGGATCTATTAAGAATAGCTTAAAATAAACAATTCTGTACTTTTCAAATAAAATCAAATCTAAGAAATATTAAACATAAGGAAAAAGTTTGTAGACATGTTAGTTTTTTCAATTTGTTATGCACTAAATTTTATATAAT